>JASJOG010000209.1:312500-569951 GCA_030142905.1 Heliopora coerulea
TTTAAAGTACACGCAAGAGTCTGCAAGAGATTTACTAAACCAGTCTTTGGCCAAATAATCATGCAATATTCATTCCAGTTTCTACCGCTCTGCTTAAGGCCATACAAGGATTTGTTAAGTTTGCAAACCAGTTTTTCACCTTTCTTAAAAAATTTTTCATAACCTTTTGGTTGCTCGACATAAATGTCACAGTCAATGGGTGCATTTAAGTATGCCGACTTGACATCCATTTGACGCACTTGCACGTTGTTTTGTACTGCATGCTGAACTAACATACGAATTGAACTCATTCGAGCAGTCGGTGCAAATGTTTCATGGTAGTCAACACCTGGGATTTGAGAATAACCCTTAGCTACATACCTCGCCTTGTATGTTTCCTCATTGTTGACACCTGTTTTGATTGTGTAGACCCATTTCCCACCTACTATTTCTCGATCACGGGGTGGCTCAGTAAGCGTAAATGTATTATTGTTCGCTAGAGAGGCAAACTCTTCATCCATGGCATTTTTCCACTTGACTGAATCTGGGGAACTTACAGATTCTGAATAAGATGTTGGTAAATCATTTAACCTATAACAATAATCTACTGCAAGCTTTGTGGTGCTATCTGTCATGCCCTCCACAATGTATTCACTTAAGTATGCTGGTTTACTTCTAGCCCGAGTAGGGTACCTTCCAGTACCTTCTCCTTCTAAGTCATCGGATTGTTCTTTTTCTTCTCCATGAATGTAAGGAGACAGAATACGGTCGAGCGGCATAATTCAACTCAACAAAATAGAAATGATACTTATTAAGAGCTATTGTTATTCTTTGCGATAGAGGATTTCCTGGTTAATTCCTTTTATAAGGCAGATAACCTCGTAGCAATCAGACCGAAAAATTTTAAAAGCTGCAGTAAGACCATTAACACAAGCTGAGTAATTAGACTTTTGATGAGTTTTAATACGGCAATGCATTGTATTCGACACCATGCTAAACACAAGTGCCAAGCAAGTCAAAATCTTCCAATAGTTACAACAACCAAAAATTTATACCCATCATAACTACATGAATGCTGTCGGTACTCACTTTAAAATTGGCTAACGTTTGTTTACGCTTGTTGGTTACTTTTATCGTTCTTTTACCTTGCGCACAATTAATAGAAATGTACAAGTAACCATCAGACAAAATATTGTACGGTCACTTTTTCCTAAATTTCCGTATTTAAAAAATTCCAGTAATAAATACCCCAACCAAGCAGCAGGCGTGGGCTAATCGAAGTAATCAGAAAATATAGTTTGAGAGTCCGGGAGTATAACAATTGAGTTTTTATCGAAGTTGGCACAAAAAAATCTTCTTAATCATGAAGTACATAGCCTAGACATGCAATCCACTATTAACAGTACATGCCTCCATATATCCTTGAGAAAATCGTGTTCAACACGGTACATCTAGCCCAGTATGAACAGCAGGACAGGAAAAGAAATTTGAAATCCACTTACCCAGTGGGCCAGTACATTTCAGTTTTCACTTGCCCCCACTGAAATATTACTTGCCCAATGAGAACGCAACATGCCTTATCAAGTACAGTAGTTCATGTAGTAGGTACTGTCTATAATTTATTATAGACAGCCAAAAGGTTGGATTGAAATCTGATGAATGTTTTTATGGACATTTTCGCATTCTTGACAGTGAGCAGCCTTGTTAAAGTAATTTGCTCCATGTTAGTCTTGAGGCTTGTTTCCAACCTTTTCATCGTTGAGAAACAGCGTTCACATGTTGCAGTCAGGCCTGCCGGGTGGGGGCAAGGGGGGCAGATTGCCCCAGGGCCTTCTACTCCGAGGGCATTATATGCAACATCCAATATGGCGGCCAATATGGCGATCGGAGGAAGAACACGAACAAAGAATGTCTGGATTCTAAATTAATCCACGCTTTCAACTCAGTTTTTCCCTCATCTTGCAGTGTTAAGTTTTGAAATAGTTTCTGACTAAAAATTATCATTACAGACTCACAAGACTACTGAGGCTAATTTCACTTGCCCACCGGCCACCAAATTTCTATTTTCACTTGCCCAAGAGCAAAATTAACTTGCCCCGGGCAATCGGACATGGGTTTTTTCTTGCCCTGAACAGGCACACCATCGATTTTAATGAACTGAGGAAAACGATGCGTTAAGTTTAATGGACCGGAACTGATACCTTGTAAAACTATTCCTGAGATAAGTGTGGATGTTGCTAAACTTATCAGGTAATTAAATGATTATATTATACTCATACTATTTATACTTCTTTCTGGCTATTAACAAATCCATGTTGAAAATAGAATTTTAGGTGCTGCATTGAGTAACTTCGCGTTAGCTTACTTTTGATTTGCGCTTCAACAACAGTTATCCAAATCTCCAAGTGTCGACATTCTTAGATATATATTGGAAAGCACAGTTGGCTAATGTGACTAGCGCGTTCCTTCTAATCGCTGAGGCTCCAACTTAAGCCTCATCACCCGTGGTTACAAGTTAGCTGTGCTACGTGGACAAGTATGGGTCGAATGGTGGCTGCCAGAGGAGCATTTAATATCCTTTGGACACGACCACGTTGATCTGCGCCCTTCGTAATTTAGCATAGCGGCTGCTAGTAAGGATGATTAGCTGTCCCCCCCCCGCCCTTATATTCCCCGTTGCGATTGCACATACGCTATCGTAGTTCATTAATGAGAACTCTACTATGGTGGTATCGTATTTTTATATGCTGGTCGGAAGATAATGGTTGTGGTTGAAGAATGTGGTCAATGACCATCACCTTATTCTAGTTTAGTTCTGGGAAAGACTGTTTCTGGTGAGGACTGATGTTTCTCCGACTGTAATCCTGCAGTTAAACATTGGCAAATTTTCCCTTGCCAAGTTTGCGAGCTCAAAAGCAGGCATAACGAGGTTTTGAACAACGAACCTTCTTTGTGCGTACGACAACCAGGGAAAACTTCACGGACGGTCATGTACTACATTTGATTCTGTGCGAGGAAGTAAGAGTTTGTCCTTCGTATTTTTGGGAACTATAAAGGTCGTGAGATTTGAACACAAGAATATATAGAGAACAGAGCATAACAAAAAAAGTACGTGTTAAAATCTGATCCTTATCAACTACTCTAAATTTTGAAAACAGGAGCTTCGGGCTATCATCTTCAGTGGTGTCAAACGCCAAAAAAATTTTCTTCAAATGTGTAACCCATTTCTATTTTCTGTCCACCCCTAATAAAGGAATACTGGTATGCACGTATAAACGAGTAAATTACAATTGTCAAGGATATTTACTGGAAGAAACCGTAGTTGTCATACAAATGAGTTAGGAAAGTTAATGGAACGTTTGTGGAGTCTACAAGGCTTACGATTCATGTGGAGAGTGTTTTCTAGTTTCGCCGATTAGTGTGCCATTTGGGCGGCTTTTGTTCAATAAAAATTTCTACGTTTCTCGATCCCAGCAAATCGTCTCTGTTTATAAACAACAACCAGTTCAAACTACAAAATAACCTTTTATTCTTTTAAATATCTCAAGTCAGAGACGTATTAATGAACATCAACGTATCAAAGCAATTCCAGTGTCGTCCCAGTTGTTATGTCATTAGACATTCGCAGGTTCGACACTTCCCACATTTGTACGCTTCCATTTGACTGACGGATTTCTCTGTGTTCATTTCGAGTGTGCTAGATCATGGTTTCACTTGCTGTAATATTTCTTTAAAAATTGGTGAAAAAAACACCTCTTGTCTTCAATGTAGATTTATGGTCATCACAGTGGCACGGGATGGCTTTAATCTACTCGCACTCGTATATATAACGTCCCTTAAAGTTCGAATTTTTAGCCTTGTTTTCTTTTTTTTGAAAATCATTTTAAATGGTGTACTTCGCACTTCTTTCCAACAGCATTACCTTCAAATATTAAAAAATAGTTTTATTAAAAAATACTTATTACAGGCTTTAAACTTATTAATCTACATTTAAAAACCTCTCGAGACAATGATGACAAGTTTCCCTAAACAATAGCGCAAGTTAGTCATGCATAAAATATAAAGGGAGAACAAAAATCATCTGAATTGTCCTCCAGCCGCTGTATTTCAGTATGGTAACAATGGTTTCAAATAACTTTGCAAATATCGTTTGTTTTCCACGAAGTCATTAATCCCTAATAGTCAAAAATGACCAGAGAAATTTTTGGCCAATGATTAATGACTGGTTCCCCCTTTGATGTTTCCGAAATTTTTGGAAGGTAATGCTCACCATTTTCACAAATATTCTAACGTCGAGTAAATACGGTAGTCGATGTTGTGATATATCGGTTCATCGATGGGTCACAATAAGAATATAATTAACTAATTTATTGGCTAGTTTATGGTAACTTTTCGTTTTCCCAAACACTGACAAATTTGGATTCAAATTTTTAAGCAATACAAATGCAAGTGGTGAATGCCTTATTTCAATTTGGCAGAAAACAAACAATTCTTCTGCCGGAAAAAGGGGTCATGGAACTTACATGTTATGATAACAAACATATTTTACGTCTAACACAGGATGTGTAGTTTCATGAGGTGCATTTCCATGCTGAACGCCAACAGATACTGTTAATTAATTGCAATGATATAAAAGCTTTCTCAATCGCAGTGCTCTTTCCATGAGTGGACATCACCAACTATCTGATTAACATATCAAACAAATCTAAACATCTAATAAACAAACAGTTTCACTGCAGAACGATAAACACCATTACTCACCACTTTAGTTCTTACAAATCACACCAACTTAACAGACCTTTCTCGCCTTAGCTCTAATGCCGACAGTCACTCCAGATTGTGGTCCGACTACAATATTTTCTTAGACTACCAGCAGTTTGTCCACTCAGACGTAGACTTGAATCGATTGCTCCATGGGCAATGAAGCAAATGCGTCCCAATTTAAAAACTTAATAAACTACTCACCTTTTACGTATTCCTCTATTAATATGGCTCTGATGCCTTTAAAGGAGACGTTACCAGTATGATGAATGAAACATCAGAAATTGGACTAATGACGACTAGTTCGCTCTTGAGGCATCTCGCTCATTCCGTCTGTCCATACATAAACAATTAAAAATCTCAGTCTCAAGTTTCCAAGAACGGTGCCAGAAGGTTCTCTCGGACAGTTTAGGGCCGAGTACCACCTATACGTCGGGAATAAAAAGACAGACTTAAAGGACGCTGAAAAATTTGATAAATAGGCCTGAAAACGAGGATGAATCATATGTTGCAGCAACGTTTTTACGTCACAGATTTTTTTACATGCATATCTTTCAAAGCGGGACGTCTCATCAACGGAATGAGACAAGTGTGATCAACTACATTTTCCTTCATTTAACACTTCTTTAAAAGAAGGCTAAGTAAATTTTCCGCTAAGATACTGTTGACGAACAAATGGCTCTAAACTCAATATAAGAAAATAAGTTTTATGTCTATCCCTTTTTTTTCTTCTCTATTTTTGAGTGACGTAAAATTTTGTATTTGCAATAGTGAAAGATAGAATGTGGTTATTTAGTCGTATGAAGAAGCCTATTTGAAATAATAAAGGGTTCTTGGTGGTAAATCTTAAATGTGTAGTGGAATATTGAAGTATAGTTCCAGTTGCGACGTAGTGGTGTCGTGAGAAGAGAATTCCAAAGACATGGAATTTGCACACTAATATGTTGTCGATACAACAGTTGATGAAAGCCAAACATCTTATGAAAACAGGTTCTTCGAGATTATTAACAAAGTTTGCTATTGCTATTGCCCAACGTAAAACGGATAAATCGTAAGTGACAGCGATTCTCCAGTGTGTTGACGAATAAGGCAAGAGACGTTGGTAACTCTTCATAAATGAAGAACTAGCTGCGACAAAGGGAAAGATTTTAAGGCAGCGAAGTACTACGGCATGGAGTTTGACAGGCAATAGGATATTACGGGAACGATCGTCTCCGGTAAGATGTCGTTATCGTACGGTTAAGAATTGCGGAAGTGAGATGTTGTTTTGTACCATTTGTGGACAACTAGTAAAGCACTTTTGCGACAATTTGCTGCACTATAAAGCAAAATAAACATTTCCAATCAAATCTGCAAAAAGCAACATTTGTTCTCTACGAAATAGACATATAGTATTATCGACAAAGGACACAATCGCATAATAAAAAACATCGCCATGATTTATGGAGCCGACAACAACTTCAAGCCGCTTCCTCAAACAATGCCACCGTTAATAACAAAAACATTGTCGTAATGTATGCCTGATTTTTGTAATTGTAGATATATTTCAGCATTATTACATCTATCAAGTTACTCACGCATACAATGTATTTTTATATGATCTTTTCATATTTCTCATTATTAATCGCACGTTGAAGGCTACAGCTGTGGTAGCTGAAAGGTCTAATGGAAAACATTTGGTCTGAGAACGCTTAACCAATATCCTTAATGCCGTACGTATTTACTTCACCGTGCTTCCTGTTCATTATTAAATTACTGTATTGTAGTAGTAGCAGTTATAGTATATAGTAGTACAAGTAGCACAACCAATAAAAGTTGTAGTGATGGTAGTGGTGATTATGGTTGTAGCAGTGGTGTGATTGTAGTAGTGGTAGTAGTAGTAATAATAATAATATACTGGGCACCCATAGAAGGTAAGACTCCTTCCACTGTCTTTAACTTAGTGGTATGCAAGTGGTAATATTAAAAATACAGTAATGATAATGATAATGGTAATGGTAAAGATACAGTTAATACTAACAATAATAAAAATAAAATTTCCACAGGATGCTTTATGGAGAAGTTGAGATCCCCAGTATCTCTCAACAAAGTATAGACTGAAGAAAATCAAGCATATTAGGTAATTTAAATACCAATACATTCATTAATTCTTTAAACATTTTAAGACAAGCATGACCCTTCAATCATCAGATGACTTTTTCTGAATAAAATTGCCTAGCATTAACAAGTATAACATTCTGAAGGGCCACTTCTTTGAATGAAAGGGGTTAAAATAATCATGACAGGGTTTAACCTTTTAACCTTGAGATGTTTACTGTCTTGTACCTCAGTTGAATGCAGTTATCTACTGTTAGTTACCAAAGAACGTAATACTGAATAGCCAGGTCAGGAGTAAAAGCATAAAGCTACAATGTAAACTGTACATCACTACAAGACTACTTAATCACATCCTGAAATCCTCATGAAGACAGCCCAAGATAATAAGAGCAGCTATGGTACAAGTTATAAATAAGTGCAAGAGACAGTAGCAGGTTTGCCAGTAGGCTTTTCAGTTCAATTCTGACTGAATACACATGTAACAGGTATAGTGTTGATTCACACTTACTTGGAAGTTAGTTGTTCATCCAAAGTCTGGAATTGGCAGTTCTTTAAGGTGTCTGGAACTCAATATGGGTTGAGAGGTGATTTATCTTCTCATAAACAAACATGGCTCATGAAAATAACACAAATTGCATCTACTGTATGCAGTATCTTCTGTAAAAAGAGAGGTTTCATGAAAGTCACATGAACTGCATTTATTAGGGATATTTTCCCCTTAATCCATTAAGGGGCAAGTGCATCCTTTAGCATTTTAATCTGGCTAATGCCACATGATTTTACTTGTCCTATGGTTAAGCCTGGGGCATTAAAGGGTTAAAAAGTACAATACATAAACAATATACCAAGAATAGTGCCACAAGTAAAGAACATGCTATACATAATTACTTCATATAATTTATTAGGTAAATTATGTATTACTTTACAGTTGCAAGTGCACATCCTCCTCAAGTCAAAAGGAAAACTGGATACTGATATAAGGAGAATCAACTACTGTACCCACACAAATGTGTGATTTCACTGGTTTCCTGTAAATAATTATTAAGTATTTTCATTAGTGATAATAAACCCAGTGATTTTCTTCACTTAACATGAATATGAATATCATGATGGGGCATTTTCTGTATTAGCGGCTTATTCCTGGACAACAACATGTCAACATATTAAGGAGCATTCACTTCACTCTACTCAATAAAATCAACTGGTGTTACCCAGAATAAATTATCTTGGGCAATCTTGCCCCTTAATCCTTTGTATTCTGAGTGATATCTTCCCTTGAAAAATAAAATTGTCTGATGTCAGCCAGAGTAAAATAAAAAATTGAAGCTTAGACCAAGAAGTCATATTTGAGGCATTCTTAACCCTTTCCAGTCTGAGAAGTAAAATCATCTGACATTAGCCAAAGTGAAATCAAAGTTGGGTATAGACCAAAAAGAAATTAATCGCTTATCCAAGTTAGCAGTTGTCACATACAGTATAATGAGCAGGCACCCTAATCTACTGTATAAAATCATCTGCCATTACCAAGAATAGAATTCTAAGGTCTTGTCCCTTAATGAGCTAATCATACCAAATGTTACATTAATTCCAACAACAGACCCTTTAATTTTATTCTGACTAAAACTAGGTAATTTTAATTATAAAGGGGAGATACGTTGAACAACTTGAGGGTTAACCATTTCTCACAAAACCTGCTGTAGCTTTAATATCTCTCCCTTATAATGAAAATTATCAGGCATTTCCCAGAATAAAATTACTGTATTTTCAGCTGGTTTGGGGACAAATAGACTATGAGATACTGTAACTATTAACCCCTTAATCCTAGCCAAGATGTCTTCCCTAACTGACAACTACTGTACATTTTCAACTCTGGTTAAGAGAGTAATAGTGTATACTGTGGCAAAATACACATGACTGCTATCACACTTGAATGTATTACTCCCACATAAGTTAAACACTTCTATACAGCTTTCAGAAAAGCTCAGATCTCTATGAATCTTTTTTCAAAGTGGTTGCTATTCTGGCTCACTGTTAGGTCCACTGAACTTAACTACAAGCAAATTAGGTTCACAGTTGATAACTGCAGCACAATTACTGAGCAGTTACAAACATTAAAATTTTCATAAGCAATGGTTAATGTAAATAATTTACTTTCCCCAAGTATTTTATTTTAATCAGTCTGCTCATTCACATCAATCATATGAGCATTTTACCCTTCCAAGTAATGAATTTTTTAAGTTCAAACAGAATTAGTATAACAAAACTAAATTATTATTAATTCATTTACTTTTATAATTATAACTAACAAAAATTCCTTATAACCACATTTTGAAATTAAACTAAGGCAAATTTCGCAGAAATATGACAAAATTGAAACTAAAAAGACCTTAAAATATAAATGATGAAAATAAAATGGCTTTATGGAAATTAATGCAGCCCAATTGAAAATTCAGATCAATTTTCATCATTAACATAAATTCCCAGTCTGTCTTTTTAATGTAACACTTTAGAACAATTCACTCACAGCAAATATTTTTATGTGGAACGAAATTGACGGTCATCCATGAGCAAACCTGAAGAACGTACCTTCACCAGTTGTCCAGCGAGAAATCTCCATCTGTGACTCCGTATCTTCCAAATAAAAGTTCTCTTCCATTTGCTAGCTCACATAATTCGTTACATATTGAGGATGTGCAGTCTATCGCTTTGGCGTCGGGAGACAATGATATGGTGCCCATGTCTTTCGGAATATTCTGTCAAAACTTTTTTAACAATATGGTCGCCATGACGTCATACTCAAAATTTCAATAAGGGCGTAATATGAGCGTGTTCACGGGCGTGGCGGCTGGTGGGTGATGGCTGGTGGATGATGGCAGTGTAATATTCTTTTAATAATTTTAAATTCTAAATAGTTGGTCAAACGCAAAATCATGATTATGAAATAGATTATGTGACAGCTGACAAAAATATAACGAAAAATCTTTGCAAGTCCAGTACTTTTTGTGAAGGTCTTCGTACCAGTACTTCGTACCTTTTCCCCCTAACAATTAATACCACGATTTAAGAAAAATCAACAAATGAACAAAAAAAAGAATACTTATCCATGCCATATGAAGGTGAGAACACGTTCCCCATGCTTTCCCATAAATTCACTCTTGACTGGTCGGGAATCTTTGAAGTCAAACCCATTGCTCTAAACATTTTATGGACATGTTGAAGGCTATGCAGTGAATGCAATTTCCATATCTGGAATGGTAACTAGCCAATGAAATGTGAAGCCAAGATGGTCGCCTTATTGAACTCTAAAAAGACTGGAACGCCACCTGGTACTACCAGGCTTCACGATTGAATGAAGCGGACATTGGGGCAGCCATGTAGGCCCAAAACACGCGTGGGAAAGAGTTGTATTGAACTTTTACTTTTTATTGACAGTTAATTCTGACAAATATGCAGTCCTACTGAAATTTTCCTCTACTTACTATGGATAAAAAAGAAAACTGTCAAAAAATCCGAAAGTTGGGTGATGTTTTTCACAATAGGTTGCGTGTTTTATTGCGAAGGGGACTGGGATAGACCTACAGGTAAGCCTCCATGATGGCTTCAAAATACTGTTTGCAGGCATAGTTCCAGTCTTTTTAGAGTTCAATGGGTCGCCCTTCGAAGACTACTTTATACGTCAGTTTCAGTCCCCTACGCGGCCTTGTACGTCAGTTTTAGTCTCCCACGCGACATTTTACATTTTCTGAAGATTTCTCTTTAAAAATGCACAAAAAACGTGTCTTCAAAACATACAAATGAATTTAACAATTTCAAATATATTTCGACAAAGTCAGACCGAATTATAGGTTATATATTTTCACGAAAATAAATTACCAAATTGACAAGAAACCGGATAATACGGTCTCGAAAAAGTACTAGAGAACACTATTAAGTCCACGTCATTTTTTACTGTCAGTTTACCATCTTTAGACAATTTAGGACAGTTCTTAGTCCACATGGCAATAATGAATCTTTTTAACCACTCGGCTTAGTTTAATGGACCACAACTGCTATCTTGTAAAACCATTCCATGTTTGGTTGGTGGTAAACTTATCAGGCAATTAAATGTATAAAATACTCAGACATTCGTCAATTTTTCGTTGTCATGGTACCAAATCATCACCATCAAACTTAGGAGGCAGAATCGCCGCATTTGCCATTCTTTTAGGTCTTCACTCATGTCACCAATGTGTAACCTGCGAACTCACAATAATGAACTTCTCTTACAGTGAACTTTATTAACCAAACAAAGCACATACATATTCTGTGTTAACGGTTAGAGCGCGTCCGAGCGTGTGTGTAGTAGTCGCCATTTCGCAGCTCAATTAATGTCCTCCCATAAAGCCAAATCACATTGCTCCATTTTCCGAATTACAGTCTTGGATTGTGCAGCACCAGAATAACCAGAATGTTGCTATGCTCATCAATTACGCGTTATTTTACAGCGATGACGTCGTGACACTTGGGTGAGAAATACGTGTTTTTGTAGTAAGGCAGGAAGCAAAACAGCGAATCTGCTCTACCCGTCAAATGTTTCGCCTCTTCTCCAACAAATAAAACAAAACCAATTTAGCATAATACCACACTCAGAGGTAACAAAAAGAACAACAAACTGGTCAGTGGCAGCATTTTAATGAAGGGAAAGCCCTTGGAATACTTAAAATATAGACACAAACGGTTCAGACAAGAAACTCTACACACATCAAACGAACATCAATAACATAGAAATAATTCCCAAATGCATTCTCTCGAACTCTCTGTTATGTTTTCTCTCTTCAAAAACCCATGCTTGAGACAAAGAAAAACACTGACTTTGTAAGTATTGATTAAGGGGAAAAGTCGAAGTTTGACGCCTTTAGAATCACCCAATCAAAAAGGTTTCGAATTTTTTTAGTTAGCAAACTAAAACTTTTTTTTTGCTATGTTTGATTCTATGTTATTAAGAAATGCTTCATGATTTCGCGTGCTCCATTGGGTTATGGATGCACTTGGAAAGTTGGGAGAGCATTCAAAAATCTAGAGAGATAGGAATAGCGCGCCAAATCATGAACCATTACTTTATTGTAAGACATGCTTGAGAATCAGCCATGAATCTTGTCTGTAAATTTACACGTATAAATATTACGTCAAGATGTCATTACATAAAATTTAAAATAATACATTATATCATTTTTTATGTTACTGTATGCTCAATGTCAAAATTAATTTACATACAGTGGCGCAACCATGGGGAAGCTAGGACACCTAATCCCCACCCTTAACAGCCCCAAAAATGATTTCTATTTGCATCCATGAAATATTTAAAAAAATGTAAATTAAAATTTACAGCGATTGGCGTAGAGAGTACGACTCTTCTGATAACCGACTGTTAAATGCTATAAAATCATTGTCACTTAACTTGTGTGTATTGTGTATAATTACTGTCACTATTGAATGCCGGAAGTACCATTGTAGGGACTCTAAAATATAAAAGATTTCTGACTAAACATGCCTCCAAAGCCCCTTAGTCGAGAGTATTCCATTTAACTTTCTAGCCCTCCCCCTTACACAAATCCTGGGCGCGTCATTGCTTACGTAATATTTAAAATCAGTGAACTATAAGACTTTTGTTCACTGCATGTTTTGTCTCACTACAAAGGCTAAAAACGGCTAGAATCAATTAGGCTTGCAAATGAAATTAATGTCGGCAAAATGGAATTAAAAAAAGGCTGATAAACTTTGTACCGGTCAAATGGACATATGAAAACCCAAATTTTAGAAATATTGTAGGAATAAACGCCAAATCAACTGTCAACACTGGCTAAGTGTAAGACTATTGTACCAAGTCTAATTATGCAACATTTCCACCCTGACGTAGACGTGGCAGTAAATAAAATTTATTAATAAGAACTAAAAGCGAAAATAAAACTAAAGTACGAAAAATAACAGCAATAAACAATTATAAATGCAGTATTTAGTAAGTTGAACTTTTTTTTATCAAATACACCTCAACTCTCCGTCACAAAAACCGAAGTTAAAAATGCATAGAATACATAGTAACGGTAGCGATAGCGTTGTAATAGTGATTTAAATGCTTAATTCAACAAAGATACAAAGCCTATTTAACTCTTTAACAACAACTGTTCAATATATAGGATACCTAAGAACAAAACAGCCAGTGAGAGAACAATTAAAAAATAAGAATACAAAAAAGAAACGAAAAGAATTTAAGCGTTGAAGGGCTAAAAGTCTGCAATCCTTCGCTCCTGTCTCCGCATCACACATTACCTATTCCACACCCCATATATTGATAACAATAACATCTAATTTTATTGTAGCAATATCATTAACTTCTGTTTGCCCTACCACTGAGTAAAAGCCGACAGAAACAAGGTTTAATTACAATACATCTGTTTTCCAGACCCCTTTCAGTTTGTGACTCGGCTAGTGAGTAAAACGTGCCTCATGGTGTCGTCTTTAATGATATCAGTGGAGATACATTGTCAGCGATCGCTGTTTAGTATTCATAATTTCCCTTACAAACCAAACCCAGGAAAAACTTAAAATGAACATCACTGTATACTTTAAATATATAATAACCGGTATTTTTTATCCCTAGTTAAACAAAAATCAATATTCGAAAGATTGACGTCTTCATGGCAATGATGACTTTTGACACAGTAATATGGGTTTTTTTCCATCTTATCTAACAGCAAAGATTCCGTATTAAGAGATCTCTGAAATTAGGGAATGCTATTTCAAGTTAAAAAACTTCAAAATATTTTTCCGTTACTTTCTGACTCTTTGCGGTGGACAGAACAGTGCGCTTTGCTACAAAAAAGTACAGTATTGGTCATAGCTTTTTGGAACTCTTAAGTATTGAAGAATAGCCATGGATTTGGAGTTCCTATTTTGTGAAAATTTTCTCAATAGTGAAACCAGGCTTGGAGTTGTATGGTGGGGGAATTGATTATTAATAAATCCTATTATATTAGCATTTTACTCTCACAGTTTTCTCCTTTGCAAGCGGTAAAGAGGTTTTTGGGGTAGCATGGCCCATTTTCTTCCTCCATGAACTTATCCATGTATTTACTAAAAAGGCTTTATTAACAAAAGGTGGCTCACGTCCCTTAAAACTCTTTTCTAATCATACAAATAAATAAATACCAATTGTATTTGTTGCAATATTATCATCCAAGATTATCGATAAACGTTCACCTATCCCTAATGTTAGAAACATGATTTCTGAGCCCCAGACGGGGATTGAACACGCTACCTTCTGATGTTCGGTAAGAATGTTGAGAAGAATCTCATCCGTCATCAGAAGGTTGCGGGTTTAGTCTCCATCTGGGATATCTCAGATATCTCGGATATCTACAACACTTAGGTATGTAATACATATATATTAATGTTATGTATATGTTTGTTATGTATATCTTATACTCATGTATATCATATACACTTGTATATCATATACTCATGTATATTATATACACATGTTCGTTATGTATATACCTATACTTTATATATACCTGTATATTATAAATACCTTTATATTATAAATACATGTAATTTTTATACATGTGTATTGTATTCATGTGTATTGTATTCATGTGTATTGTATTCATGTGTATTGTATTCATGTGTATTGTATACATGTATATTGTATACATGTATATTGTATATATATATGTATATATATATATATATATATTGATTACTTATTAACCTTGTTTGTTCGGCCTGTACGGTGAAGTATTTAACTGAGGTTTTCGTACAGACCGAGAGACAAAGTAGCGAGGTCTGTGCGGAAAATTTAGCCGGTCTGTACGAAAAACTTATTGCACGGAAAGGCAGGCAATCAGCGCGCATCATTTTCAGTAAAGACCGGATGGTGAGCTCAGCCATATAATAAACATAACTTATTTGTCTACCTAAATATATATATATATATATAATAAATTGGTAATACCAAAAGAACAAACCGGTTTAAGTGTAGATTTTATTTTGCTTCGCGTTTCACCACTTTTTCAGTGGTTCTTTTTCTTCGCGTGTGAGGTAATTTTGCTTTTGTGTATTTTCGGTAGCCCGTACACGTTGCTGCTCCTGTTGTTCAACTTTGTTAGATAATCCTTTTCTTTTTCTGTTAGGTTGCTATGGTATTTCATGCTTAAAATGATAACTTTACAATTAACCTACACTACTGAAGTCAACTGAAAAATGTTGACTCGAGCGGGATTTGAACTCGCACCTTTGGAATACCGATCCACCGCTCTACCTGTTAAGCTATCGAGTCCACATGGATTGGAGGCGAGTTTTTATCCAATTTAAGTGCACGAAATATTCTCGCGACAACTTAACGCTATTCATGAGGATGGATGTGTAGTGTTTCAATTCTATTTCAGAATTATCCTCAGGGTATTATGAAATGATAACTTCACAATTAACCTACACTACTGAAGTCAACTGAAAAATTTTGACTCCAGCGGGATTTGAACTCGCACCTTCGGGATACCGGTCCGCCGCTCTACCTGTTGAGCGATAGAAACTCGCCTTCAAGCCCTGTGGACTCGATAGCTCAACAGGTTGAGCGGCGGACCGGTATCCCAAAAGTGCGAGTTCAAATCCCGCTCGAGTCAACATTTTTCAGTTGACTTCAGTAGTGTAGGTTAATTGTGAAGTTATTATTTCATAATACCCTGAGGATGATTCTGAAACAGATTTCATGCTTAATTCCTTTTATTTCCCATCACTTTTTCATCATCATGCGCTTCAAGTTCAACGAATATATCTCTATCACTTGGTATCTCTTCAACTTTGTTGCAATAATAGTCTCTATTCATTATGACTACAGCACCCCCTTTGTCGGCCTGCTTTATTATAATGTTCTTATCACTTTGGAGATAAAAGACCTACAAGTCGATATCAAAAAATTCATCAGCCACATGACATACCATTTAGACCGATTGTAGGTGGACCAGGGTGCCCAACAAGTCGCCTCAACAACCTAATAGGTATAATTATCAAACCAGTGGTCTAATATTTGAGGAGTAACTTAAGAGACAGCACTGAATTCCTGAATAAATTAACTGAAATGTACCAGAAGGAACTATACTAACTAGCTTCGATATGACCTGCCTGTACACCAATATCCCCCACAATCTTGGTATGGAAGCTATACGATACTAGTTGACAAAATATCTGCCAAGCATCGCTAGCCATTTCTCCCAAGAATTCATCGTCGAGGGAATAAAGTTTATCTTGCAAAATAATACATTTACATTCAATGACAGAACATTTCTGCAATAAAAGGGCGTAGCAATGGGAACAAAAATGGTACCATCGTACGCTACATTAGAAGAAGCCATGAATAAAGACCTAGCCAATGTAAATAAATGGTGCGAGGAAAACGGTATGAAGAGGAAAACTTCAAAATACCAGGCAATGGTAATGGGAAAGTCGCAGGTTAGGCCTAAGTTCCATTGTGAAAACGTTATCGTTCTCATCGCTGACGATTTTGAAATGTTCCGAGTCACAGTGGACGACAACAAAATGAAATTTGAGAAGCACATAGCCAAATTATGTAGAAATACTCTCAGCTTATTGCATTACTTAAGCGTATGAAAAAGATGCTGCGACTAGAAATAAGAAAGAGGCTTTACCATGCTTTTATTATCCGGCACTTCAACTATTGCTCAGAGACCTGGCATTTCTGTAGTAAAAATGGCACTGCAAAATTGGAAAAAGCTAACGAACGTGCTCTTCGATTCGTTTTTAATGAAAAACAAACGCCTTACTGCGAATTACTTAATAAGGTAGGATTGCCGTCACTTGCCAATCAAAGACTTGTAAAAATAATCTGTACAGTTTTTGCAGCTATTAACAATGAACCTGCTCCTACAAGTATAAAAAAGCCAACAGAGTTCAGAAATACCAAATATGATCTGAGATGGAAGGATATTTTAAAACTGCCAAAGGACAACACGTCTATTTATAGCTTGAAATCATGACGTTACCTTCCGCCAAAATTGTGGAATTTTATACCAGACACACACAGAACTATCAGAACATTTCAGGCTTTTAAAAATAGTATTAAGAAACTTGACTTAACTGAATTTTTGTAAGTTATTTTTATTAGTGTATACATAAGGCACAGTCCTATTTTATAATTAATGATTTACTTGTGATTATATTATTAAATTTTACTTTATCTTAAATAGTGCAATACCTGTAAATTAGCTGGGGTGTCACTGGAGATTTTGTCGCGATGTCATACCTCGTTTAGCTAAGTATATGACACATTAAATATATTGTATTATTATTATTATTATTATTATTATTATTATTATTATTATTATTATTGTTATTAGTGGGATATTTAGGCCAAATTCAAACGTCGAACTTTTCATGTGCCGAACCAAATGTAAATCAGTTTAGGCAAATGATCTTGCTCATTAACATTACATTCGGCTCATGAAAAGTTCGACGTTTGAACTGGGCCTTGAGAACACAATGTACGAGGACACAAGAACAAAGTTCGGGGAAGAAATTGGTCGATGGGCTAAAGACAGTTGGTTGAGATATCTAGACGACTGCTATATCTTTTAGATATTTGGGGAAGAACAATTTCATGTCCTTCTAAACAACTTAAATCCAAACATCAAATTCACCATTGAACATGATACGAAACAGCTAGCTTTCCTGGAGATAATGGTAAAGAACAACTACATACTAACCACTGACATAAACTATAAAGTCACAGATACCAAACAACACTTGGATTTTACGTCGAACCATCCACGCCACATCAAAAAGAATATTCAATTCAACTTAACCCGTCGTATGTGCACAATAGGGACGATGAGGAAACAAGAGATAAGACACTCCAACAACTAAGTCAGATAATGATCAAACAAGTTTATCGAGAAAAAATAATTCAAATCGGCCTCACAAACGCTCTTGATTGAAACCAAAACGAATTGAGAACATATCAACGAGACCACGACCAAGAAAACTGTCCGACATTAGCAACCACTTTCAACGCCAACAACCCGAACATATTTCCAGTGTTATAAACTCACCAGACCATATGCTTTTGTTTTCCGTCAGTTTTTAAGTTCGGCGTAATAACCTCCGCTCTCAAAGCAGGCGGTGGTATTTGAGTGTTTCCGGGGGAAAGACGAGGTTGAGATAGAGGTCTTCATTTAAAATGAAAACCGGGTACCATGTTATTACTGGGAAGTAAAAACTGGCTGTCAGGTTATTACGTAAAAATAATAACCTCACACCAATTTACTAAAAATTAGCATAACAAAACTTATTTAATTCATATTTGAAACAAAAATGTACATCCATGCATACACTAATATATCAATCAAAATCACACAACGTCGATCTAAAACACAAAATTGATGAAGTCAAAAAGTCCAGTTCACGACTTTAAGTTAAAGTTAATAGTTATATCACAAGTTGTTTTTCTTATCTTTGGTTTTTTCTCCAGGTTCTTCAACCTTTTTCTCCTCTACCTGAACAGGCGTAATACACACCCTTTTTGACTGTGTTGCATTCCCGTACAATACAGACGAAACATTTTCTTCTACTTCTACTTCTTTGCTTGTTCTTTTGTACGCTCGAACAGCCAGACTTCGATGGCCTAAGACGATTTACATCACCGACTCATAACTTGCAAAAATAATCCAAATGAATCATCAAAATCACTTATTTTAGACAGATTTGACAGAAAGTATATGTGTCCTGACAAAATCCTGAAAGAAAACTGCCACACAGTTTAAACATATAATATTTTATGAATGTCTTTCAATATGTACCATCAAAACTAACCTGTTTTTTTCACATATAAGCTGTTCGTCTACTCTCGCGTCGTATAACCTCGTTGCAGTTGTGGCTTGTCTTAAAACCTTTAACTCCTCCAGCCTCACACAATCGCTTTACCGTGCTCCCTAACTTGTTGTGTCCCAACGAAACTGTAGAATACCAACAATTGGCCTTCGGGATTTTTAACGGGGAAAGATAAAAGGCGTCACTGGTTCGTTCTTTTGGGCTATAAGTGAAAAGCCATTTATTAGTACACATAATCATAGCTAAATACTTCTACGCTGCATGCAATCTAAATTAACATGCGTGATTAAATCCAACTTACATGTAAAGAAATTTATATTGCAATACACGTACTACTCTTATCAAAGACTGATATACTTTTCATATAAACGAACTATGCATCTCGACGAGTCGGGATTTTGATGTGCACAAGTAACTTTTGGTTTTGTTTTTCTGTGGTCAAGACCACCAGCGTTGGTCTTACGAACATCTTTAGTATATTCAAAATATTTCTTTCTTTGACCATCGTACTTTTTACAATTTGAGAATTCACGCAACAAAGACGCCGATGTTCCTTTCCACCACGTAATGCAAAGTGAAGTCCAAACAAGTACAGCAATGTCTCCACCAACTGTTTGCCATTTTCATCCCCTAGAATCTTGTCTGACCACGGCTGATTCTCTTCGTCGAGCGAAATGACTTTAGGTCTTCTGCAGTGCGCCCCTATACCAGCCGCCGAATGCTCTCTCATAACAGTAACCAATGATGAACGTAATTTGCGGTAGAAATCATCGTTAAATAACCGGCAATGTTTGCCACACTGAGTTTTTAGATAACGTTGTATGCTACAAACCAAACCATGCAGCGAGTTACCAGGATATTCCGTGCCGTCATGTTTCTTAACTTCAAACACAAAATGCGACATCGAATCACTAATCTCGTCTGCTCACATATCTATGAGAAGCGTCTTAAAACAACGGATAGACCTGTCACGTAGCGCCATTTTTGCTCTGTTTAAACGCCACGCTTCGAACGCTCTCACCACCTATTCGTCCTTGTATCGGGTGGTCTAAAGAACAGACTGCAGAACTCGTTAATGTATTTCTGCATTATCTAACAACCGATCAAACCTTTGCTCAATATCTGCGTCTTCGTCTGATACAACATCACTCTCAGCTATTTCGGCCGATATAAACGAATTTTGAGAAAAAGGAACTTCTTCGTCACTCTCCACCATAACTTTTCCCTTATTAGGGCAGTGAAAACTGCAAAACGCCATTGTGCATTACATGCTTGACTTAATTTATGCAATAGAGTTTAAAACCAATGGACTTGAATATTGCCATATAAAAAAATTGCATTCCTACATCCAAATTCTTAATTGTTTTGTTTTTAAAATCAAACTATTAGATGTATGAATTGTTAATGTTGAAAACCTCCGGAAAACAAAAGCATATGGTCTGACGAGCAAATAAACTACTTAAAAGCCACGGGGTTGGTTTTTATTCAAATGGAAAGACCTCGAATAAAAACCTATCCCTAGGCTTTTAACCTATATATAAAGATATGCCTACAATTCTAATAAACAGTCCGAGAATAAAATCTGCCCTTTCCACAATAAAATAATTCATAGTAGACGACAACCACCCAATTTAAAACAACTGTTTGTAAAGTCAAAATTCACAGACAAAACAAAACAAATTGGGTCGAAGTGTGGGGGATATAAGTACTACACTTGCAAACAATTGAAAACAGGAAATTCATTCTTCTTCAAAGCATTTGACCAGTCCTTAAAAATCAAACAAATTATATATTACAACAGTAAATTTGTAATATACGTGCTAACCCGGGCAGGATGCAGAGAGAACTACATCGGTGAAACAAAATCTAGACTACGGGAAGGATTGACTGTTCACCGAAAGCGCATCAGGGACACCAAATATACAATTTTACCAGTAAGCAAACACAGCGAATAATGTGCGGGTGATAAGGAGATCAAATTTACTGTCTTCCCTTTCTTCAAAATGAAAGTCGATGACGATGGTGCGTGAAGGACTAAGGAAAGCTATTTTGTCCAGAAATTCAAACCTTTACTAAATACTAATTAGCGGGAAGGACTCAATAATTAATGGGAAAGAACTCAACAATGAGGGAATTGTCTGATTAATCAAGTAATTAATGACTTCAACATACAATTATACATAGCCTGAAGAACCACTGAAAAGTTGTGAAACGCGTAGCAAAATAAAATCTACAGTTAAGCCGACTTGTTCTTTTGGTATTACCAATTCATCATATACTCAATACCTGTATTTACATTTTAAAAAATTTAAATATATATATATATATTTATTATTATATAAATATATATAAATATATATATATATATATATAAATATATATATATGCGTGTGTGTGTGTGTGTGTGTGTGTGTGTAGTGAAAAGATAAAGGAAACTCAAATGCCCAGATAGCTTCACTTTAAGACCCAACCGTGATCTGTTGCGAAAACGCAACTTTTAGCCTTCCGGCTGCAAATCAAACCCGCGACCCCGCTAATCGAGTGCGAGGCTCTGCAAACTGAGCTACGGAAGCAGTTACCAAGAGCATGGCTACGAGTTCAGTATTCATGAGGTGGGAATGCCGATTAAGAGTACAGTAGGACCTCGCTAACTGGAACTCGGTTAACTGAAACTCACCGCTAACTCGTACCAAATTCAATTTTTCCTTGGATTTGATCACATTTCCCCAATCCTTTACTACCACATAACTCGAACTCGGTTAATTCGAACTTCCCGCTAACTCAAACGAATCTCATACTCCCTTGGTTCAAATTTACCCTGTCAACTCGAACTCTGTTTTTGAAACGTCGGTAGATAAACCTGAAAGTGTCAGGACGTAGCTGTTCGACTAGTCAGAATCTTGAATCTTTACTGATAACTTGACAATGTATAGAAACTTAATTCAAATCCAGAAAAGGCCATCTTTCCGGAGTAACGCAGTTTAAAGTCCACATAAGGAATTGATTATCCGGGGTAAATATTGCGCACACCATTATAATTCGATAAAACGATTCTTAGATTTTCGCACAATATAGCCTTGAGTAGCCCGTAGCAACTGTTCTAGTTCATCCAGTTTATTTTGTAGGACCTTCAGAAATTTGTACAGCCGTATGTACATGACCCAAACATTCCATGAACCTGCACATCTATTCTGGTGTAGTCATTTTATCATAAACAGTTATTCAACTCAATAGTGATAGACATTAAAATATGGTAATATTAGAATTCAGGACAACACATTCAACTCTATCCATGATGAAAAATTAAAATATTCTTAACTGACTGGACCAAAATGACGGGCAAATGCGGATGAATCATAAAACCACGATACCGCATTGTTACCTGGATACTTTAAATTCAACGCCCACCCCGCTAACTAACACTATTTTTCATTACCGTTGGCAGTTCGAGTTAGCGGGGTTCTACTGTATATTCATAAACAGTATAACATTTTTACTCGATTATTATAAGTAAACAGATGAAGGAAACTGAAGTGCGCAGATACCTCCACTTTAAGACCCTTTATCAGCATTCCCGCCTCCTAAATACTGAACTCGTGGCCATGCTATTGGTAACGACCTCCGCAGCTCAGTTGGCAAAGCATCGAACTAGATTCGCATGGTCGCGCATCGGATTCCCAGCCAGAAGGCCAAAAGTTGCGTTTTCACATCAGGTCCTGGTTAGGTCTTAAAGAGGAGGTATCTGGGTACTCGAGTTTCCTTTATCTGTTCACTTACAACAATCGAGTTAAAATGTCATACTTTTTGTATATAAATATATATATATATGTATGTATATATGTATGTATATATATATGTATGTATATATATATATGTATGTATATATATGTATATATATATATATATATATATATATATATTTATATATATATATTGTATTATTTATTTTACTGTAAAATGCTGTCGCTACTCATAGTTTCACGCGGTACGCGATCATTGGTCAGTTGCCTGATGATCGCGTACCACTTGAAACTCTGAGTAGCGACAGCATTTTACTGTAAAATAAATAATGTAATATACTACGCTCTACCCATGGTGTTGAGCGCCCTTAAACCTTACGCCTTTGGTGTGACATTTGTGTTGGACACTCTTCTTGGCATATAAATATATATATATATCGACTAGATATTATCACCGTCAATAAATTCATCTTTTTTGTTTTAGGTCGTTTGCGAGCAATCAGATCAAGACTATCCCGAAGGACCTTTTCAAAACAACACCAAACCTTATAGTAGTGTAAGTAATCGACTTAGACATTATAGCATTTGTACGGTTCAAAGGTTATCAACATGGATTCCTGAGCATCTGATACGAACTTTTGATTTCTATTTGTTTGTCTGAGAGGGTCAAAGACTCTTTAATCGTTATGTGAATCTTTGAATGTCGTGTGATAGTTGTCCCTGAATATTTAATGTCCTTAAAGTAAAATTAGCAAGCACAAAATTCTACTTTCTCGAAATATTAATATCGATTTCCCAAAATTTTTCGAAGGTGATAGCAAGTTTAACAACGTTTTCAATAATTCGTTGTAGTACTTTCCCTTCCAACCATGCCGAAAGTCTTATGATATAGCTACATAAACCATTTCCTAAAATATTCCGACAAGTGAAAGGTTACCAGTAAAAAAATTTCCGTGGTTTGATTTGCAAATATGTATTTTAAAGAAGTTTTGAGTGAAGGATAATTGGTTTTCCTCCTTAAGCAGATGCTTTGGAAATTTCATTATACTAACCTTTGTATGGACTGGGATGAAAAGAATTCTGTCTCACCCCCAAACAATATAACTGTGAAAGGAATGTCAGATTGGAGCTCGAAATTTACATTTCTTGATGTTTAATGGGAAATCTTTCAGAAAATATTTTTTACTTTTGGAAAAACATTCTTGTCACAGCAACATATTTTTTGAATTGCACTTTGTGATTTCCCGATATTTTTCTTTATGTGCAGTCATAGAGGCCTTTCAAGCTGTTTATAACCACTGCGCGTTAGAAGTAAATATCCTTAAAGAAATGTAACGAGTTTTTTTGACGAATTTCGCATCTCCCACAATACTGGTGATTTTTGGGACATAATTTTATAAACACTTTCCTGAGACTGAAGTCGAACTCAATGGAGCGGAATCCATTGTTCTTATGCAAACCGTTACCTCATACGAACGGTACAAAGGGAGAAGTGTAAGCGGTCACTTACTAGAACACTTTTTCAAGAATATCTCGTTACCAGTACTTCTTCAGTTTACAGTGTGGAGTTTAATTTTTCTTTAAGATTATACACGAGACTTACACGAATATCTTGCAAATTTTGTTGTTTTTGGTCAATGGTTAAATGAGATAAAACGGCTTCTTCCTGTTGCTATGGCGACAGTAATTAGTGTCTTCCGACACCTCGCAAAGCTTTTCTAACAAAATTTTTCGACTCTATAAATTTTAATCATCAGTTGCACAAAAGTTTACTTCAATTTTCAAAGACATCGGTCAATGAACAACGTCGTTTTTTCACTAATGAAAGTTACGTCGCTTTGTGAATGACGTCATTTTTATTTTGTGTCAACTGACTGAACTGCCTTATGTTTGCCCTCAGGTAATATTATTTGCTATGGAACTATCTTAGAAAAATTAAACACTTACTTATTACACCCATGACCATACTCTAACTTACTTATTGGATATTTGTAGTGGAGGCGAAATTAATTGTAAGTTTAGAACTACTAGTGGCATAGCCTGTTATCTTCTGAATTGTACGAATTTGTTGGTCTCATAATGAATGTAAAGAGCCGGGATTGAGATTTAATTTTATCCTTTGCAACAAAGGATTACCTTTTTTATTCCTTTTCAAAGGCAGTTAACTTGCTAGTAATCAGACCAGAACATTTTATGACCTGTGATAAAACAGTTAATTCAAGCTCGGTAATAGACATCTGACAAGTTTTTAGTCCTGCAATGCATTGTATTGTACACCATACGGTACACAAGAATCAAGCAACGCAAAATCTTCGAAAAATTGCGAGAAAAAATTGATATCCATGATAACCACATCATGGAAGATGTAACCATGTATGAACATGCATTCTATCGTTTTTAATAAACTTAGGAAAGTTATGGGCTAAGTTTAAAGGACCGGCACGGGTAGGTGTGAATGTTGGTAAACTGATCAAATAATGAAATGTAACAAATAAACAGAACATTGATATACAGTTCTTTCTTTTCTTAAAAAAACTAATTAGTCAGCTTACTTTTGGTTTGTGCTTGAACAACAGTGTCACAAATCTCCTGCGAGCATCGACATACCTAGACATTTTCTGTCCTGATTGCACATACGACCGCAAGGCAGAAACGTGGGAGGTGTACCATGGTTGCATTGTGTTTTTATATGCTGGTCGGAAAATAATGGTTGTGGTTGGAGAATATGGTGGTTATTGATCGTCTTATTCTACTTTAGTCTAGAGAATGAAGGTGTCTGGTGAGGACTAAATTTCCTGCGACTATAATCCTGCATTCCCGTCCACACGACCAAGGTTTACTAGACAAGTCTATACCTTTGACACGTTTTCTTAGCTCGTGTGTAGTGCAAAAATTGACAAATTTTCCCTTGCCAGGTTCGTTAAAAAATTGGCTTGACCAGGTTTCAAAGAAGGAAACTTATTTGTGCGTATGGTCATGGAAAACTTTACAAAGATTTATGCACACTAAGTATCCAGGTGGTTAACTGTGACTTTCTCCTTCATTTTTCAAGCTGACCATTTGTCAATTATTACTATGTTGACAGGTAAGTCTACTTTGAAATTGTCATGTCTTGTACCGAAATTAGAGCAAGACCACCTCTTGGGTACAACGACGATTTATGGTTACCACTGCCGGTCACGATTGCTTTAATCGGCTGGTAACAGCAAATGTAAGGTCTCTTAAAGGTAACATTTTCAGGCTGGTTTCAATCTTGACACTTCATTTCAAGTGGATTACTTTGCACTTCTTTTCAATTTACCTTTACAGCTTTACCTTAAAATTTTGAAAAATCAGTTTATTAATTACTTATGAAAAATAGCCATTACTGGCTTTAACATTACTGATGTATGTTGAAAGTTCTCCATAAAATGATCACAAGTCTCTCCAAATAAAAGCGGAATTTATTCTTGGATGAAATATAAAAGGCGTACAAGAATGATCTGAAGTTTCTTACTGCCTGGGTATTTCAGTATCTAGGTTAATGTCACATCTCTAGATTGTTCTCTTTACACGCTACACATCAATTTTTTGTGGGTTACTAGTTGCTTGTAAAGCTTCGGTGATATGGTTTAATTCACGGGTTTTTCCTTCCATTCTATTGTACAGATAAGACTATCGAAGAGTAACTATTCGGGAGGATCTCTGGGTTTTATGTTGCGATAGAAATGGAGATCAAATTAGCGGTTCGTGCTTTTCAGTTTCTGTGAATGTCAATAGTAATAGTTCCATCTGGTGTTGAAACTGGAGTTTTAAGAAATAACATTCGTCGGTTGTGTTCATGTTCGTTGTTGTTGGTAAAAGACCAAATGTTTCGTGTAAAGACATTGTATCTGTGTGCTATGTAGGAAAAAGTAAGGAGGAATGACAAAACTGACAAAGCGAAGGTCAGTCAAAATCATGGGAATATTACAAACAAACATCGAAATGCCTTGGAAATATCTTAAGAAAAACGTAACTCTGACAAACTAGACAACCCCAAAGCAGCGGTGGATCCAGACTAGTTCCATGGGTTTCATTGAACCGGTCAAAATTTGATAAAAATGATGTTAATTAAAAAGTTCAAGTAAAGGACATGTAATGCCGTTGCATCATTTGGGTATTTTTATGCTTGAAAAGCCCAATATTATTAAAAGTGGAATTATTTTCCTGTTATTTCTTTGGCAATGTCTTGAACTACGGATTAAATACCGTGGGCAAGAAGCAAACCGAATGTGAACTGCTCGTAATCTGCTTAAAATTTCTTTGATTGGTTAGCCAATTAAGTGGAACCTGTCAAAAGTCTCTACTATTGGTTAACCAGAAAGTGAACCGCTCAAACCTCATCATGATTGGTTAGCCAATTAAGTGGAAGCTGTCACGACTGCCTTCGATTGGCCTCGTAGGTTTTGTGAACCGCTCGTGAACCTGTCAGCCTTTATAAATACTAATGAGCGATGGCGGCATTTCACGCTCGAGGAAACCCGGTTTGCCGTAAAGAAGACTGTTCCCATACGACATTGGCTTGGTTTACAAAGAAATCGCTCGATTTTCTGGCGCGGATAAAGTCAAATTTATTCAAAACGTCTGGAAACCTGACCGTCTTTTTAATTTTCCTTCGACACTGGAAAGTGGTGGTCGACATCGAAAGTTTAAACCAGATTGGTTAGAACGCAATCCTTGGCTGGTTTATTCAAAGTACTTGGACGGCGCTTTTTGTCTACCCTGCGTTTGTTTTGGAATGGAGTTTGGCAAAAACGGTGCGAAGCTCAACCGACGATTTAAATCTCCACTCACGTTCTGGACATCTGCATGCACTAAGTTTCAGATTCATTCGTCTGGGAAGTCGGAAATACACAGCGCGGCTGTGATTGCAATGCAGGAGTTCACCAAGATGATGAGAAACCAGGTTGTTCCGATCGATCAGCAGTTAAATGAACAGATGCAAGCTCAGGTGAGAGAAAATTGAGAGAGGATAAAATCGATCATAAAGACCTTTATTTTTTGTGGCCAAAACAACATCCCCCTTCGAGGAAGAGATGATAGCCCTGACGACGAACGTCTCCAAGGAAACTTTCAAGCCCTTCTCGCATTTCGAATTGACAGCGGCGACGAGAAACTGAGAGAACATCTGGAGAATGTGCCTCGAAATGCTACGTATCGTTCCAAAACCATACAGAACGAGATTATTGAGACTGTGGGAAGTTATATTTTGTCAAAGATCGTCGCCGAAGTTAATTCGAGTAAAATATTTTCTATAATGGCCAACGAAGCTGCTGACATATCCAACCAGGAAAATCTCTCTCTTGTTCTTCGCTTTGTTGATTCTTCAGGAATCATACGAGAAGAGTTCGTTGGATTTCACCTTTGTGGAGAAGAAATGACTGGAGAAGCTATTAAAGATGTTATCCTCAATTGGATTACTGGCCTTGGTTTGAGCATGGATGACTGCAGGGGTCAATCGTATGATGGTGCAGGGAATATGGCTGGCAGGTATGTTGGTGCATCTACATTAATCCAATATCAATTCCCAAAGGCTGTTTATGTTTATTGCATGAATCATCGCTTGAATCTTTGTGTTGCTAATTCTTGCACATTACCATTGGTCCGTAATATGATGGGAACTGTCAGAAAGCTTTCTGAATTTTTTCCTAATTCGCCAAAACGACAACACCATCTCGTTGAGAAGGTAAAGGAACTGTTGCCAAACAGCAATCACAGAATTTTGATTGTGTGTGCCGCACTCGTTGGATTGCTCGTCTTGGTGGTCTTGACAGGGTGGTTGAACTCCTGCTTCCAGTATTTGCTACCTTAGAAGATATCTCTTTGAATAAAGATGGTGATGGTGTTATTGGAGCTGGTAATTGGAACTTTACTAGCAGAGATGATGCGCAGGTCTTAACAAATGCTGTTACTTTTGAGTTCATTGTAGCATTGGTCATAGTGAAGTATATCCTTGGGCTTACAAGACCTGCAACAGTTAAACTGCAAAGGGAAGAAATGGACATCCTGGCTGCTGAACAAGAAATCTCAACCCTGAAAGGTGCTCTTGAAGAAATGGATGCCCATGTTGATCAACACCACAACAGGCTTTATGAGGAGGCTGTCCAACTTTCTGAAAGATTTGGCATCCAACCTTCTAGACCTAGGACTGTTCAGCACCAAATTTATAGAAGTAACTGCCCATGATCATCTTCTCAGGATTACTACCGAATTAACCTGACTCAAGTTTTTTTGGCACATGCTCTATACAATTGGAATCACGCTTTCGTACTGAAGCTTACCTGTGTTTTAAAGGCTTCTCTTTAGTACCAGCTGTTCTGTTGAAGAATCCTTCAACCTGGAAATCTCATTTTGAAGAATTCTGTCAATATTACAACCAAGATGTACCAAATATTGCTGGACTGTCTGCTGAATTAGATCTTTGAGAAAGGTCATGGTGTGAAAAGAAAGAAAAAGCTGAAGACATTCCTGCAAAGCTTAGCAGCACTTTAAAGGATGTTGATCCAGCTTGTTTCCTAAATATGTTCACAATTCTTCCAATCCTGGCCACAATTCCTGTCACATCTTGCTCATGTGAAAGATCAATTTCCTCCCTTCGAAATCTGAAGAGTTATTTGAGGAGCACCATGGGACAAGAACGGTTAAATGGTTTGGCTCTCATGTACACCTACAGAGACATGGAATTGAATTTGGAAGATATTATTTACTTATTTGCAAACCAGCATCCCAGACGAATGAGAATGGTAAACATATTATGTTCTGATGATTAACATTTTCCCTGTTTTTTTCTTAAACCTTCTGTACATTGACACTGCTCTTTTAAGAGCATCTATGGGCTCATAGGTCAGGAACCTCCCCGTGGTCGAGCCTGGCAACATGTTAATGGCTAATACCTGACCAATTATTTTTTTTATTATTTTTCATAATATGAAAAACAGAATAAAAATAAATTTTGCTGAACAAGTTGATAATGTGTAATGTTTTGAGGAACCTTTTGTGGCTTTTTGCAAGCATGCCAGTTGTACATAAAGTTGCCCCTATAATGCAGGAGATGGCATCTCAGAGACTTCAGGTTTCAAAATTTCCTGGGGGAGCATGCCCACAGACCCCCTAGAAGAATTTCCCAATTGGTGCTTGGAACCCGTCATGATATAGGCTGAATCCACATCTGCAAAGAAGAGCATGCGACCTTAACAGTGTTAAATGACTAACAATTTGTTGTCACGGCATCAAAGAGAAACGCTGAAAATTTTAAGAACGCCGCACAAGACATAAATTTCATTGCACGTAAAGTCAACTACACGGAATGACGCGTTTCTATCAAGATGAAATTAAATATTAACCCCAAAAAGTGCCTATATTTAACTTTCCGAAAGCACATTTACACTGGAAGAATGTGTCGCGAAAATGGTGAGCGACGCGAGCAAATTTCGTATCTGCACCTGACTCGAGCGACGGGTAATTGAGTACATTGCCCTTATTCTGACCATGCGTGAAATCTTAAAGAAAAGCCTCCTGAAAGAAAATCTCCATTACGAAGATTCGTCAAGTAGTGGCCCTTTTTCTTTCTTTGTCCTGTACGTCGATGACATCAAAAACGGCGGTGGATACACGACATAATTAAAGAAATGAAAAACAAGGAGCATACTGTAATGAAGTGCGTGGATTGGCCTTTATACGAAAACAATGCACAATTATGTACAATGAGATATTGCCGAACTTAATTTATAAGATTTTGTTTTTGGGAGTTTCCTTCTTACTGTATATTCCATAAGTTTATTGTCCATATTTCAGTCTTATGATTTGATATTTGTTGTAGCTATACTCTGTGTTGACAGCTCTTAAATAGGCTTAATTCAGTTTCTCTTTTCCGATTGGTCCTTCTTCATTTCGTCGCGCGGATGAATAAACAGAACATGTTTCTATGTGATTTGCGTCGCTCGTTCGATTAAATTTGGACGCTCGCGTCTGGTATAGATGCCCACATATTTACTTGTTTCTAAAAATTTCCCTAGTGTCCGATGTAGACGCACCTCGAGGCTACATAAAAAAAGAAAGCTGAACGCATCACTTCATCACCTATACTTTTTCTACTTTTTGTGGGTCGAGATTTGTCTTTCTTTTGCCAAGGCAAAATGGCTGGCATCTCCTTCTCACCCTTACTTATATTGCTCTCGATGTGTGCAGTACATATCCCTATACTGGCATGTCTTTCTACACAATCGGACCGAGAATGTTGAAAATAAATTTTATTAGTTTCTCAGTGTGTATTTGTGAACCAAAGAACTTCAATCCTGAGCCTTTCCTTTAACGATTTTTACATTGTCGATTTTGTAATTTTATATAAAATAAACTAATTATGAGATTAAGTTGCGTTGTGTTTACAGAGCCTCTCATCGATATAACTAAAGCTTCTTTTCATGGAACTGTTTTTCAGATTAGACAGCATTTGGAAACTTAACTGTCACTCATTTCATTTTAATTGTAGTTTTTTATTTGGACGTTTCTTCTTTGTTCTAATCTTTTCCAGCTTAACTTATCTTACCAATCAGGTTAAGCATGACGTCTCCCAATCTGCAGGTTGATACTTTCCATTAAGCCCCAGTTCAAACATCGAACTTTTCATGTACCAGAATCTAATATTAATGAACAAAATCTTTTATTCAAACTGATTTGCATTTGATTCGGCACACGAAAGGTTCGACGTTTGAACTATGCCTAAGACGCTACAACAGGAATTTCCATCTCCAATTTTCAGATAACCTCTGGAAAAGCAGATATTTGTCACATATGTAGAACCTCATTTCAAACACTCTGTGGCGGATTTAGGATTTTTATCACCTAAGTCAAACTTTGGAATTTTCTTTGCAGTGGGGAGTTGGGGAGAAGGGGTTAGTAGAAAACACGCACTATGTTTCTCATATGGTAATTACGTGCATTTTACAATAAATCATAATTTCAATTTGAATTACTGAGTTGAAGCTAAATCGGATCGGACCAATCAATAGCGAGTACACGTAGATTTAAACGTAGATCAGAACCTTCTCACATGCGACAGGCTGAAGTAAGAGAAAGAGCAGAGGAACCGAAGGAAACTTTTGATTTGGGTTTTTGTCAACAGTTTTGTGACATCACAACACATTCCTGACAGACAGACTATAGTGCGTCAGGGTCTTCAATACATATGTCAAGCGCAGTATACAATTTTGCCTGAATAAAAAGGTCTTTACACATTTCCCGGCAAGCTGTCGTTCGAGTTAGGATTAAGGATTCCAATCATTACAGTTACGATTGCAATTCCAAGGCATTTTATGCTGGTATCGCGAGAACAAAAGGCCTATCTCATTCGATTTTGTTTTGGCTCCATTTCATATGGTATTGGGTGAACATAATCTAAATTACTCTTTAGTATTAACCAGTATTATAATGTCTGAAATCAATGGTAAGTCTAATTTTCCTGTCTAAATTTTAATGAAATCTAATCATATAGACCACTTTACCTGAGAGCAATGCGTGTCTTCTTTCCCACTGCATAGTAGTCAGCGCCAAAATTACTATTATTATCCAGACGTTTACTACCATCAGAAGAACGACTGCAAACGCTTAATGTCGACAAGAGTTTCAGGTGAAAAGGAAGGTCTTACCATCATTGCTGTTAAGTGCAGTAAGAAAGCGTTTCAAAAAGCCCGTAGACAACATGTTGAAAGACCGTAAGACCGTCATTGAAAACGATCGCCACACGCTAATTAAAGCGTTTCGAAATCAACAAAACACTTTTTATGATGACCAATCATAAGACGACCGATGAAAGGTGATAGTTTCGGCAAGGTGATATACCTCAGCAAACTTGGCATGATGTCATCACAAATTTGGCAAAAACTTCAAAGTTTATATCGCTAAGCCAATAGCTGATGCTGTTAAGAAACATCTTAAAATGTTGAGCCAATCAGAGCAAGTGAAACAAAATGAAGATTGGGCAAAAAAAGCAGCTAAATTGGTCAAACCAATCACGGCTCACGATAAATGGAGTTTAAACAAACCAGCCAATTGCAAAGACGAATACAATCGAAAGATTCGGCAAAATGGTTGAGCTTTACCGAGAAACCATCTAGAGCGTGATTCTGATGCTCGCCAATGTTACCAGAGACTACAAATGCACTAGATCTAAATACGATGTCGGGAATTAAGATTCGGCGATGTAAACAAAGCTATCTAACAACATCACAGCGGCAAATATGCGAAGCAAAGTCAATCTGATATCTTAGGATAGTTTGATAGTCACCTTAGTCAGCTGACCTATTTGACGTACCCTAAATCTGCCGCCGAACACATTCACTGGAGTTATATAGGGGAATGTTGTAACAGGTTTGAAGTCAAAGAAAAAAAAAACAAAAACTGTGTGAAATGTTAAACTTTACGCGAAAATTATTAAAATAATGAACCATGGAACAAATTAATGGAGCCAACAACAATTCAAAACCTCATCAAGGTTTGTATGCTATTCTTTTGAACCAACAAAAGAGCAAAGCAGAATTCTAATTTATTCGCTCCTACATCCACAAGCATTACCATATCCATTTATTACTCGCTGTTGAGCAACAATATTTCCTCGAGTATTTTAATATAGCTTTTTTCCGCTCATCTTCGACTCATTGTAGGTTGTACATGGACAGTCGAAATGTCGCTATATTACCTCATTGGTCTGATAATGCTTTTTGCTACGTTTCTTTATGTATGTTTAAACCTGACCGTGGTGCTTGTATAGCGTCTGTTATGTTACTTGGAAGCACTGCATTTCAAAGTTAATTCTTAACTTTCGTTTGGTTCAGTGATCTTCCTGGATCGATTATGAAGCCTTTTCAAAACATTCTGGCAGCTACTTAATAAGCGACCTAAACGATCACGTTTTGTATGTTCCAATAAATTTTAGGCCAAAAGTGACACATTTCCAGTACACATTTAAATGTTTTGAATTTCTTACAGTGGTCGTGTATTAAACAACCTATTCTTAACTCTGTGACATCTTCCATTTTTTTAAATGTTAGTACTTAGTAGGTTTCAAATGTAACTTATCTGAAACTTTCTGCTCAGATTTTATGGATGGGAGGAAGATCCTTAACTACAACGGTACGGTACATAGCATTTGGCCTAGGAAAAATCTTACGCAGATTGGTGATTTGACGTTCTTAGTCTTTATTCACGAAATATATTGTAGATACGACAAAGTGCACGACGTCAGATCCGTACCTGAGCTCAAAATTTACAAAATTACGTGATTAATATTTCATTCGTCATTTAGCATTGACATGGTACTTCCTTTATTCCGAGTCTACTGAAATAAGATTGTTTCAATGTGCCACAATTCAGTACAATGTAAAGATGTCACGTTTTCAGACGTTATGTTATGTTGTAAGATACTTATTTCCATGAGGTTAAATCAAACAAGCAGAGAGATAGAAGACGATTTACTTTGTAAGAAATCACGTTAGAAGACTTAATTATACATTTTCATGACACTTTCTTTCGTTTCGTTACCAGACGCCATGTTACCAGGTAACACGTTAAGTTATGTTGCAATCACGTTATCATGTAAAACGTTACACTGCAACGTATTTAGATCCTGCGGTACAAGACTTAACTTTGTAAAAAGAAGACATTATGCAGCAAGATGCTACATTACGTAGTAAAATGGTAAATCACCTTTTAAAATACCATATCACGCTGCAATATGGCATATTACGTTGTAAGACACTATATAACCATGTAAGATTTACGTTAAATTGGAATACAGTGCATTAGATTCTAAGACGATGCATTACGTCACGTGCTATTACACCTTGTACATTCCGTTGCCAAAGTCGGAAACCGAAGTACGGTCACTCACTGTGGTTTGATAAAGGCATTGTGCGAGCCAACCGCGGTCTGTAGTAGTGAAACCGCGATGATACCGCGGTCGCATGTTAGGCTATCTTTAAGCACTACCTCAGTTATAAATTGGGGATAACTTAAGAAAATATCTCACTTTTACAACTGTACACACAGTAATTTAACCAATTTTTTCCGAGTAACTGAGCTCGTGTATTTCCATTCCAAAGGTATTTGTTTGATGAGGTCAGAGGGAAAATGAAGCAGCACGCCTGTAATATTTATGTAGTTGGATCAACGCCGTCGACAGCCAAACAGGCCCCGGATCAAAATTTTTATGTGGGACCCTCCAAACCTCAAGTATTTTTAGTTCTAACGGCGTTATCGTGAAGTAAATAACTAAAGGGAAGCCATTGCATTTTCATTATATTAAAGATGTAAAAAAATCTCTTCACCAAATATTTATGAATTTATTCACCTAAAATACGTGTGTATATTACGTTCTACAAAAAGTTAAGTACTAAAAGTACAAAAAGCAGATAATATAGCCTCTGACTCTTCCATGCATGTAATTAATCTATAACAATCCTAGTGCTTTCTTTAGATAGTACAATTAGTACTTTGGTTATTGCAATAATATTTTGGTTGACTTCTTAACAATAGTCCAAAACATAAATTAGACAGATTACGGTTTTGTACTTTGTAGTATGTCACTGTCTTAACTGTTAAAAGTTATAAAACATCAGTGTTTAGTTTTAACAAAAACCTTTCACGTGTCTTCTTTACAGCAAAATCATTGATGACATCTTGAAAGTCAATACGCTTTGCAAGTTCAGCCTGAATGTTCAACATTGCAAAGTCGTTCAGTTTCTCTTGCCCCATAGTGCTTCTCAGAAAGTTCTTTCTAAGTTTCTGCTTAGTAAATGAACGTTCAGCGGAAGCTACAGTAACAGGTAAAGTGTAGAAAGTCCTCAACGCAGTACAGACATTGGTGAAGAGTTTGTCCAACTTGAATCTTCTGATTTTGTTCAGAAGCTTCAAGGGAGGCAACGATTCATTCCCAAAATTAGCTCCATCAATGGCTTTAAGATGGAGGACGTCTTCTATGAACTCGTTTTGGAAACATCATCAGGATATTTCTTTCCAAATACTTCGCAAGCCTAAAGAATTTGGTGTTCTGATAACTGCAAATACTGCCAAAGAAAACAACAGAGATCGTTGATGCTGTTTGCGGAATCGTCTCGTGTTGTTAAGCCTGCTATAACAGAATCTACAATGATGTAAAATACATTCAGCTTGAAAGCACGTTCCTTCTCGCTCTCAGCACTCTGATCATCAGCAGTTGATTCCACCATTTCCTCATCTTTACGTTCGTTAAGAAAAGCTCTTTGTCTGCTTTTGCGCTTTGACGGAAATTCAGTTGGAATATTAGCAGCATTGGCCACTAATTTACATTCATTTAAAATTAAAGGCCATTTCTCGCGCAGCACTTTCAGGCCTTTAAGTAGACTCTTTAGGTTAGACCCTTCGACATCAATTGTTGCTTTTCTTGCTTGGATGATTTGGTTCCTTTTGGCAATTGCTACTAGGACTTGTAACCACACGGAAGACATTACAAGGCAGGTGACCGATGACCCGTACTTTATGGCTCCATTTACTTCGATGATTGGCTTCGCTGTCAGATTTAGAGACAGGAGCTGTTGTAATGCGACTTTTAGACCACGTAGACGAGCTGCGAATGGTCGCACACTAGCCACACGATCTGTCCATCATGTGCCAGACAAGCCATGGAGGGAACATGTGATGTGGCGTTGTAATATCTGCCATCGTTGAGGACTACTAGAAAAAAGGTTGTAGATCGTTTGAACCATGCCAAAGTAAGTGACAGCCTCGGTGCAGGGTGCAGCAGAATCCGCTCCGCACAGGTTCAATGAATGCCAGCCACAAGGAGAGTATAAACATAACGGGTTGATAGCACTGATATGCTGTTGAGCACCATTGTATTTCGCACACATATTAGCAGCATTGTCGTAGCCTTGCCCTCGTTAATCAGCGATCGGTATTCCATACCTGTTCGGTTTTTCAAGGATTATAGTGGCGATCTCGATCCCCGTTCTCTGATAGCAATGAAAAAAGACCAGAAAGCGTTCTTGGACCATGTAACTCTCGTTTTCTCTTGTCAGGTATCTCAGGATGAATGTCGTTTGCTCTATGTGGCTGACATCAGGGATGGCATCAACCATAATAGAGTAGTATTTTGCATGCTCTCGTTAATCCAAAACACATCTCCTAACATTGGCAGCGCAAATACTAATGAACTCATTTTGCGATTCTGGTGACAGGTAATGAGCCTGCAATCGTTCCCTTTTTTATTGTGCGACTTTGACTTTAGTGATGTGGTCTTCTAGTGGAGAGTCATAATATACAAGGAAAGCTAACAAACCAAGAGAATTATCATTGTGAAAGTCGCCGATCCTGAGAGATGATCCATGAAATGCAAGTCCCCTCTCTCCGAGAAAAACAACCACGTCAATTATTCGTGTGAGCAACTTATTTCATTTAGTTGTTTAAGAGAAAATGTTCTCTTCGATGATGACATCTATGCCGGTATTGTTTTCCAAGTGCCTTTGAAGTTCACGCCAGGACACGTAGCACTTCTTATGTGAATCACTCTTCCCATGGTCATGAACTCTTTCCCATAATTTCTTCCACTTCATCTCAGTACTCCATCCACTAGGAGATGCTAATGACGACTGTGTTGGATGATCCATTGTATGCGAAAACAATCTACATGGAAGACAATAAATTGCCTTCTTTGTAGGGCTAAAAACGATCCAACCACGACTACATGTTTCACCATTTTCTTTCCTGACGTTGAGTATTAAGGTTTGGAATTTTTTACCAGCAGCATTGTATGGAAATTGATTTGGATGAGGAATATGACCAATCCTCACAATTTTCTCAATTCATTTGGTGCTGGGGATCCAGTCAAAGTCCCGACGTCAAATTTGAATTGTGCAGTCGGTCCAAACTTTGTATCATGCTCTTCACAGGTTGTCATTTCAATTTTCTTTGAAATCGCATCCTTGGTAACGGGTTTGTCGCTGTCATCGTCAACGATAACATAACCCTCATCTTCTACATCATCAGGGACACGATAAGCGCCAGAATCGGTTATTTCCACTAAGCTTGCTTGTTGTCGTGGTTCAGTGACTAAAGTTTGCGCGATGGTGTCTTGTGGGCCATGTTCAAACTCCACTTTTGATCCTGTCTCAGCGTTATCTTTAAATACGCCAACATCAAATAATGTACGAGAGCCTCTATTTTCTTCATCCGCACGTTGCTGCTTCTCTCGTCTTTTTTGGGCACCGGATTTATGTTGGTAAGAGGACATCACACAATAATCACTGATTACATCGATCACATTGTTGAATGAAGGCTCTGAAACCGGTTTTGACTTGGAGGAACAAATGAAATATAATATCCAGACAAGGCGACAGATTGAGCCAATTACGTCTAATTTAACTTAGACTACACACTACACAGTCGGTTGTCACTACATTTGTTTTGTTTCAATTTTGTATACTTGAATAAACAACAAGCTAAAAAGTATCATAAATTAAAAGCAAAACAACAGTGATCAAGTAAAAAGACTCACAAACCGTTTATGTCTTCCGGAATTAATTTTGACTTCTTTGTCTGTTGGATGCGGACGAAACCTTGAAATTTAAAACTTTATAAACAAACCAAGTGTTCTCTTGCGGCTACATCGCATATTCCCTCCAAAAATATCAATTTTGATTGACAAGTTTGCTTGAGAAAAACTTAAAACCACTATTTACGTGGCAGATAATACTTCATCCTCAGTTCGTCATCGAGAAATATTATTTCAGATATGGATTCGTATTTACTAGAAAAAAATCAACGTGAAGCGTGTTAAAAATTTTGGGGATAAGTTTTTTGGCCTTGGCAACGGAGAAAGTACTCCCCCTACAACCCTCTCGACGCTAATGAGTTGGGTTGGTGTAATAGTATCATTGACAGTACTTTTAAAGGATTATAGCTCATATACAGAAAAAAATACGATTAGACCTGCGAGGATGCACTAACTATATGCAATGTAACAGAAAACAATCGTCCAGTTATGATAAACAGCATTAAAACTTTCTTCCAAACATGGTTTGGTAAAGCAAGTAAAGATCGCAAAAATTGTTTGAAAAAAGCAAAAGTAAAACAATGGCATAACGGAAAGAGGCTCATAGCTTTCCCATCATGCCTCGACAAGACTTGTAGCTATGCAATATTTGCTCCCAACTAGTACATCTCCTTCCTTATGCAAAACGTTTTAATAACTCTAGCACTAAGGCAACGACTGTGTGGGAAACGCAAGAAGAAACCCACACTTTTACAATAATCACTAGTTTAAATTATTTATTCTCGATTACAAGGAAAGACAATCGTCACAATATCACAACCCACAGAGCACATGCACAACTCACAGTGCCTGATTATATTACTGATCACATTACCTACATATACACTTCCGCTTTAAGCTTATTGGCTCTAACAAAATTAATCCGGTTAAACCTAACAGTTTCCTACACACTCCCCCATGAGTCTCCGTAATGGAGGCTCATGCAATTAAAGGAAACTGCCTCTCACTAGCAAAACTAAGAAACTAAATACTGCTAAGTTAAGGTGTTCAATTGACATAGATGAGGCAATTAGATAGTGTACAGTTCAAGAGTTCTCTTCAGTCTCAAGGATTTTCAGTCTTTCTCTCGCAACGATTGCTGCTGTCCTCTTTGGTCGGAAAACAGGGGCATCTACGTTCAAGGTAGTTAATATGGTCGCCTTGGTTACGTCACAAGATAACTCCAGCGGGTAAAGATGCTGTACTGGTCATTCTAAGTAGTCCTTTCCGGCCCGTAACTTCACCGCTCGTATTTCACCATCTCGACCTTCGATCAAAGTTTGAACGATACCCAAGGGCCATTTGTTTCTACTCTTTTCTAATGGGGATTTTATCATCACCACGTATCCTACTGCCAACTGTGGTTTAGTGTCCGGGTGTTTCATGTTGTGTCGCTCTCTCAAGGTGTGAAGGTACTCGTTAGTCCACCGAGACCACATGGCTTCTTTGCACCTTCGTAAGTACTTTTCTAGCTTCCTCAGATCTGGATCTTAAAGGTGATGTGGCTCTTGTTCGGGCAATAGATTTGGATATTGGAATAATATGGCAGATGGTGTCAACACAGGAAGTTGAATGTCATCTTCTTTGTAACAGAGGGGTCAATTGTTAGCCGTTATTTCTACATCCAATACGACATCACAGAGTTCAGGCCAGGTAAGCAAACCATTCCCAATGGTTTTATGAAACGCAGATTTCACCACTCCAACAAGCCGTTCAAATCGCCCTCCCCACCATGGCGCTCTGCTTAAGTTGAAGGTCCACGAGATGTTATGCTTCGTCAAAATAGCATGAAGTTGTTTGTCGTATTGCGCTTTTTTAAGCCACTTTGCTGCTGCGATAAACGTTTTCCCATTGTCAGAGTAAATTCTCTTCGGACGACCACGACGAGCAATAAATCTTTCTAGGCTACAAATGAATTCATCGGTTTCTAGATTAGGCAAGACTTCCAGAAACACGCCTCGGGTGAGACTGCAGGCGTATAATACGAGATATGCTTTGCCTTCTTCTTTTCCCTTTCGTCGATACTTGATGGGTCCCGCAAAATCCACTCCAATTGTCTCGAAGGCAGTTGTTCCCTCAGTTCGGGAAGTTGGAAGTAAACCAGGAGGAGGCTGGGCGTGCGCAAGGGCCTGAAATCGCTTACAGCCCCAACATTGCTTAATGACGCGTCGCATCACTCGTTGAAGGCGCGGTACCCAATGACGCTTACGAACTTTGCCCATTGTAAGACCTACACCACCATGTAGAGTATCTTGATGCACTTGCTCTACAAAATTTTCGGTGAATTGGCTGTCATCAGGAAGGTAGGTGGGATAAAGTCCTTGAATCCGACCGCGACATTCGAGGATTCCTTCGGAATTCGGCTGAAGATTTAGCTGTAATCGATCTTCCTCGTACTTTGGATGATTTTTCGCACGATCTTGTTCATGCAGTATCTACCATTTTAATTTTCGTTCTACTTCATCAGTCGAAATTGGCCCGACTATCTTGGAATGTCTTCTGTAATCCTGTACCAGTCGTCTAATCCAAACACATACTGGCAAGGTAGTTCTGAGATTGCGTCTTTCCAACCACTCACCAAACTCATCAGTTTCGTCGATTGTGATGGCCATTACTTCTATCACCAATTTTGCTTCTGCTTCCGACTCCTCACTAGCGCTTGTCGCAGGATTTTGAGGCCATTGTTCAGGATGAGGCAATCACACTAGCCCTTTCCACCAAAGATCATTGTTGGAGACTTGTCCGCCACGACTACCAAGGTCAGCAAGGTTCTGTGCAGTTGGTACGTACTTCAGGGATTTAACTTCATGGTTTTGGATCTTCCGAACGCGTTTTTCAACAAATTGGCGATACTCCCCTCCACCACAAATCCAATGCAACGCCACTGTACTATCGAGCCAACAATGGACTTCTTTTACCGGGAAACTCTCAAGTGCTATTCGCAAATTATCGACAAGATTTACAGCCATGTGTCCAGCGACCAATTCCAATCGCGGAATAGTTAAACTTCGTTTCGCCAGTCTAGATTTCACGGCGACAATTCCTTGGCTAACTACAGAGGTCTGTCGAACAACAGCATAAATGGTAGTACAGACACCACGACCGCTGGCATCACCAAAGGCATGTAATTCCACGGCTTCTATTGACTCTCTATGGGTCACTAAACTGCGTCGAACCGTGACGTTCTTAGGCAGGCTCTTTTCCCATTTTTCCCATTTCTCCCATTTCTTTATCAAGGGTGGAGGAAGAGGAGCGTCCCACGCTTGTTTCGTGTCACAGGCATCTCGGTGTAAGATTTTCTCTTCAAGCGTAACAGGAGAGACCAATCCAAGTGGATCGTACACCTTTGCTACTTTGCCGAGTATACCTCTCATCGTAGGTTCTGCGTTCTTTTCCGGGAAGGAGATGGTCAGCGTGTCCTTTTCGCAGTCCCACTGTAGGCCGAGTAGATTGCATTCACCACTGGTGGGCACATTTAGTTGTTGCTGAACATACGAAGGCTCCCCGTCATCCTCGGTGATATTATCGTACATCAACTCCGGCATGTTGGAATGCCATTTATGGAGGGAAAACGCGGTGTCAGCAAATATCTTGTTCGCTTCTTGCTTAAGGTCTCGAGCATCGCTTACTGTTGCTCCACCGGAAATAAGATCGTCCATATATAGGCTACGTTCAATCTCGTTCACGGTCGTTGGATGTTCTTCTCTCCAGGATTCAAGATGCTGCTCGATTACTCCTGCCAATAAAAAGGGGATAGGAGCCAGCCCAAACCAGACCCTCGTGAAGCGAACCGTCTCCACCTCCGTAGAATTAACACTCTTCAACCAATGGAAGCGAAGGGATTCGCGCTCCCTTTCTTTAATACGCACTTGTAGGAACGCTTTACGAAGGTCTCCAGCGACAGCCACGGGGTGGAATCTACCACGCACCATCATGTTCCAGAGTTTGTTTTGCAACGGTGGGCCCGGGTCTAAACAGTCATTCAGCGAAGGACCTTTGTTTCCACCTCGGGCTGAGCAATCATAAACCACTCTCAATTTGGTGCTATCGGCTTCTTCGCGAACGACAGCACGATGTGGCATGTAATATTCTTTCCCTACCACTTCAAGAGGTGCCCTTTCGACCACGCCTTCTTCCAACTGTTCGCCAAAAGATAGCATCGTACTCTTCTAGTCTTTCCATTCTGTTAAGCTTCCTAACTTGTGTGTGCAACCGTTGCAGGCTTCCATTTCGGTTCAAAGGTAAAGGAGGGTGGTTTCCCTTCCAAGGTAGGCCAGTTTCGTACCAGCCTTCAACAGGATGGCGAGAAAGCTGCTCTCGAAACTCCTCGTAAACCACTCTTTGATCACCCAAGGGCGAATCAGCTAGTCCAAGGATATCAAGGCTACACAGGCGTTCGTAATCTGAGGAGGAGTTAATGGCAAGGAAACCATTTGTCCGATCGATTCAGTCTCCTGGCGCCATGATCACCCATCCAAAACGGGTCAGTTCGGCTACTGGTTCTCCTTCTCTACCAAGACGCAATTGTGTATTAGGGCGAATCTTGGCGCATTCGTTGGCTCCAAGTATCAAGTGAACTGGCAAATGGTTGTCAGGGGTCTTGTCTTCCATAACCACACTTTGTAAGTGCTGGTGTTCCTAAATAAGCTTATCATAACGTGGATTATCAAGAGTTAACAATTCACGTTTGTTTATAACGGTTACCTTGGCATCTAGGGTGAAATCTCCTCTCAAAGACTTGAGTACAATGTCATGTTCCATTAATTTGGCTATGGTAACACCAAACAATGTAGTAATCTTTTGGGTACTACTTTTCACGGCTTTCGCTTTCACTAAACTCGTCAACGTCGTTGATGCGTACGAGTGACTCGCTCCACTATCGAGTAGCGCTATAAATTAAATTTCATTAATCTTGACTACAACGACAGGATGGACGACGAAAGTTCTACCAACACTCGTTGTCAACACTCTTTCTTCTTGTTCCTCAGAGACTTCAGGGCAAATGGACGTATGATGTCGTTTTTGCATTTCTGGCATGATATCGTGCTCTTGCACGCACTCGCTGCGTGAAGACCGTTGGCACAGTTAAAACAATGGCGTTTCTTCGCCAAAATTTGTTTTCTCTCATTTGGGGATACCACTTTGTAACACGAGCTCATGTGGTCGGCACTGTTACAGTAAATGCACCGGATTTCTTGTTCTCAGGAATTAAACGCGCGTGCTCTTGTCGAATCCTTTTCTTTGATTTTCCTACTCGTGCCTTTAACATTGTCGTTGGTCTCCGTCCACTTTCCCAAGGCCTCTAAAAGTTCTTTAAATATCCAACTTTTCCAGTCATTTTGGACATGCGACACCAGTTCCGCTTTCACCGCCTCGAGCTTTTTCATCACATAATACACCGTCCCTTGAACAGTGTCTAATTTCTCGAGAGTTTCTAAACTCTGGGCGTTAAATAACAACTGTTCGTAAAACCGATGTATTTTCGGAACATCTCGCTCTGTTATGCTCGGTAGCTCAATTATGCTGACTACGTAAGAACCGGCGACTTCGCTGGGGTGACAGTACTTCTCTTGTAAATATTTCAATCCCCGCTTATAGCCTTCTTCAGTGAAAGGTAAACAATCGATTGCGCGCCTAATATAAGGTTCCACCAATTTCTTGAGATGAGAAAACTTGGTGATTGGAGAACAGTTTTGCGAATCGATCATGGCGTTGAATTGGCCCGAAAAGCGCACCCAATCATGCGGCTTGCCATTGAACCTTGTTATGTTTAACTTCGGCAATTTTGCAGTTTTCTCCGAAAGTTCTCCCTCCTTTAGCGCGGCCTCTAGTTTCTGTTCTAAGAGTTGTTTCTCGAATGTCATTTTTTGTTTTCAACTTTGCACTAGCTCTCGCTACTTGCCCCTTTGATCAAGATCTTCTACAAAGTTCAACAGTTTGTTTTGGACTTTATCCGCTTCGGTAACACGCGCATCAATTTCATTTGACCATTGTTCTACATTTTCTTCCGTGTCACCTTGCCCGAATTTCGCTTCTTCAATGCTGCCTTTTAATGTAGTAATCGTACTTACGATTGTTGCGATGGATTCCTTTTGTCGTTCAACTGCAATTCGCTCTCCTTTACTTAGAATTTCGTCAGTTCGCTTCAGGCATAATTGTAGAGCCTTTAACTTGGCGTCCATCTCGGAGAGTTTTTTCTTGAAAGACATATTTCACGTGTGCATCAAGTTATACGAATGACGATCCCATCAGAGGTACCAGTAATGTGGGGAACGCAAGAAGAAACCTACACTTTTACAATAATCACTAGTTTAAATTATTTATTCTCGATCACAAGGAAGGACAATCGTCACAACATCACAACCCACAGAGCACATGCACAACTCACAGTGCCTAATTATATTACTGATCACATTACCTATATATACACTTCCGCTTTAAGCTTATTGGCACTAACAAAATTAATCCCGTTAAACCTAACAGTTTCCGACAACTGGAAGAAATGAAAATTAAGTTTATTTCATTCGAAGGAGCTCTGAAAGTAATAAAATGTGGCTTTTACTGCTCTTTCATGTCCCAATTTGTTCTTGAGATATTTAGATTTCTTTCATAAGTCAACAAAACTACTTTAGACGTCAACTTCTGTACAAAAGATACTGATTTATTAGGAAACAACGTGTATTTTTAAGATCATTCAACAAAAACGTTTGAAACTTCGCACGTGAATCTCTCTCACTGCATTGAACATAATATGGAATTAGAGCTACCATTGTGATATATCAGTTCCTTGATCCCTCGTGACTAAAACATAAAAAATATTTTTTTGTATTACAAAAGTCCGACAAATTTTCATTCAAATTTCATAAGCTATATTAATTTAAGTACAGATTTCTTTATTTCAGTGTGAGAGAAAACAAATAATTCTGCCCTAAGGACAGAGGAGTCATGGAACTTATATGTCACGATAGCAAAGACGTTTTACATCTTAGAATGTGTAGTTTCAAGAGGTGCACTTCAATGCTAAGATTCAAGAGATATTGTTAAATAATTTCAATGATATACAAGATTTGCACATAAATCGCAGCGGTGAGTCCATGAGTTCACATCACAGATTATCTCATTAACATACGTAACAAATCTAGACATCTCAAGAAGAAGAGTGTTACTGGAGAACGGTAAGCGACTTTCTTCACACTTTAGCGCTTTTAAATAAAACCAGCTTAACAGACGTTTCTCGCGTTCTTTCTAATGCCCACGAATAATCTCGCCAGACCCAGGCCCGAATGGATAGTTTCTTAAACTTACAGTAGTTTATCCACCGAGATCTAGACTTCAATCGATTGTTTTGTGACCAATTAAGCAATTATCCTACCTTTAAGAAAAATAGTAACGTGCTCAGCTTTTACCACAGATTAAAAAACTTATTAAGAATTCATGAGGAAAATACGAAAGAAAATCATAACCGTGTCGTGTCTTTATATGTGATAAAGACACTTGTGATTTTATCATGAATTCCTCTTCAAATTTTCCTCAATATTTTTCGTCTTAGAAAACAGAAATTGCCAAACTTGCGTAAAGAATTAGCGTATAAAACGTTTCGTTTTTTAAGCCGTTCAAAAAACTCGCAGTACATGCTTCATCGGACACATTACACTCAGCTTCCGCCTCATGTTTTATATCCGATAAAGCACTCTTGCTTGTTTTATAAACATTACATAAGAAATGACCAGCAGTGTCACTCGCGTCGGAAACTTTGAATTTTTTCTGTTCACACTTTTTCGAAACCGTTCCCAGACCCTTTCGTCTGCCAAAATCCTCGCTGCCAGTAAACCACAGCCACCTCAACAAGGATTTGATCTACGAAATGCGGTGCTGGCGCACTAAAAGGGCTATATCTTGAAAACTATTTGATCGATATTCATTCTACGATGACTGGTTGAAGAGGAAAGGTAAGTGATGTTTCTGGTAACTATAAGTTATAAAAAGATTCCCAACTGTTAAATTTAGACGTATATCTCCTATATGAGTAGGCAATTCGTGCGGCCCGCACTATCAATATAGTTTCGTTTCTTTCTATGATGAATTCTTTTTTCTGTCAGCTTAATCTAAGGCTTGAATATTGAAGTCTGTGCGCTAGTATAAGGTTCAGTAATCAACAATCAAGTTCGTGAAGTAATATTAAGCGTTTTTGAGACAAATTGGTGTCACAACCAATAACAATCATACAGAGTAACACATTACCCTAGTATAGTCACAGCTATTCAACAACAGGTATTTCTTATGTAATATATGAACTTCGATTTGTGTTAGACTTAAATCTATGGGTTGATTTGTTTATAACGTTCATTGTTCCTTGCTGTGGAAACTAACACGTCGAAAGATAAATAATATCATACGTCTAAATTTAACAGCTGGGAACCTTTTTATAACTTATAGTTACCAGAAATATTATCACTTACCTTTCCTCTTCAACCAGTCTTCGTAGAATGAAAATTGGCCAAATACTTTTCAAGATATAGCCATTTTACTGAGGCAACACCACACTTCGTAGATTAAATCCTTGTTAAGCTGGCTGCGTTTTACTGGCTGCGACGACTTTGGCCGAGCGAAGACCATGGGAACGGCTCCAAAAAAGTGAGGACACGTTACATCTTCGAATGACCCTTCGGGTCATTTCTTATCCTGTGTCCTTTACGCAGTGCTGTACTAATGTGACCCTGGTACCCTTAAGGGAGATGTGAATAGTATGATGAATGAAACTCCACGTATAAACATCTCAGTCCCAATTGTTTAGACGCATAGAAAGGAACTTCGTTCGGAGAATTTAATGTCGACTATCACCTATACGGCGGGAATAAAAATACAAACCTTAAGCAGGCAGTATTACTAGATTAAGAGGCCTGAGAACGAGGATTGATCATCTGTTCTGGCAAGGTTTTTACGTCACAGGTTTCTCATTTGAATATCATTCAATAAGGGATGTCTCTGGGGAAGTACGGAAATAGACAAGTATGGTCAATAACATTCTCCGTCATTTAACTTTCAAAGACCAAGTCAAATACTGTTCGCGAACAAATGACGCAAAAGTTAACATGCATAATTAAGTTTTGCCAATTTCCCGTCTTTTTTTCGTTGGCGTGTGGTTGTGTACTTTGAATTGTGAATGGTGCAAAGCGGGTATTTAGTCGTATGGACCAGTCAATTTAAAAAAATGATCTGTGTGCCGGATCTTAAATGGATAGTCAAATTTTAAAGTATAATTCCAACTGCGACTTGGTGGTGTTGTGAGAACAGAAGACAGAACACTCTTAAATAAAAGACGTATCAAACAGCAGAGAGAGAGACGTGTTAAATAACATGAGATTTTTGTTGACTTCTTGATGGTGCAAAGATAAGGAATTTGCGCACTAATATGCCGTCGATACAAGATTTAAAGAAATCTTAATATCTAATGAAAACAGTTCTTTTGCGATTATTAGCAGACTTTTCTACTGGTTATGCCAGAGGCGAAACGAATAAATCGAAAGTGAATGCGATTCTCCAGCGTGTCAAGGGAAAAAGGCTAAAGGCATCGGTTAGTCTCGATAAATCATGAACTGGTGATGAGGAAGCGACAGATTTTCAAGCAGCGAAGTAACACGGCCTGAAATTTGAAAAGGAATATAATTTTGCGGTGACGATCGTCCCCGGTAAGCTGTCTTATCGTGCGGTAAGAATCACGGATTCGAAATCTCTTTTTTTTGTATCAAGTGACACGCGTTGCGACATTTTGCAGCAGAATAAAAACTAAGTGAACATTTCCATTCTAATCTGGGGATTTTCAGATGAAGACGAACGCAGACCAGCACATAACTTCGTTATTATGCATGGTTTGCGGTAAACATTACGTCTGAGTATCAACATGCTTCACTTAGGTCTAAGATGTCCGGGTTTGGAAATAAGTCTTCAAATCATCAATCATTTAATTTTAAAACGTCTTGTTAGCAAGAGGACAGTTATAAACTTCAAAAACACAAGGATATTTTTTAAAGACTTGTTTCGGCAAGACTTATGCTAACTTCAGTTTACAGAGTGATGTTTGTAAGCCTTTAACATAACTCTGTAAACTGAAGATGGCATACGTCTTGAAGAAACATGTCTTTAAAAAGTATTCTCGTGTTTTTTAAATTTAATTTTAAAAATTGCGATATTTAGTGTTTGGCATAGCTGGCAGGTATGAGCATGACCGACCTTTTTCGCAAATTATTCTCACCAATTTAGTTTATTTGTAATTATAACACTTTCAAATCAATATATTTAGCTTCAAATTAACAACCGAATAGCACAATTACTTATTTCTTTCACGGAAATTCGTCCCGAAGCAATAAGAAAGGGGTTGATGATGTGATATAACTTGATAAGGCAAATGTAGTAAAGTACAGTATGGAAAGGATCACTGCACTAGTGGGCGAAAGTAAACATTATAATAACCAAAGCTGCTCTTTTGCTCGTAATTGTCCCAAGTTGCGAATAACACTGACAAGATGTGGTTTAGTACCAGCAATCAAAAAGTGCAGGCAGCCACTTATAACACTATTATTTCTCGTGCTTGGACAAAGGCCATTTGTACCGATTTCCAGATTCGGTTTAAGATGTAGACACGAAATGGTGAACTAATCATTCCAGGAAAGGCTGGTGAACACCTTTGTGTTATCTTTGTTCACTTCCTTCCACAAGCTGTTAAAAATGTCCTTAAATCGATCTTAGAAATATCAAATTTTCTTCCTGGTAAGAATAGATCAGAAGCACGCCAAACGAGGAAAAGAAACCAATTCCCAGCTTAAAGTTGTCATTTGTGAACAGTCGGTATAACACTTCCACGAAGTTACAACAATGGTCAATTTGGAGGAGACGATGCAAAGTGCAAAAAGAAAGCGCTTGATGACGCATTTACACTGTAGATGCCTGGAGAGATGCAACAGTCTCGTGGTTGCTGTCACTGTTGATGGTTCTTCATGGTGTCAATAACGGATACACAACTGTACCTGGACAAAGATAAAATCAGTTAGACCATGCTTGGTAATGATCCACTACAATCCAAGGACTCGAATAACAATTGGTGACGGTGATATTAAAAAAAACTTGGAATATGACACAGTGTTAACAGTGACGACAATACTCAGTACTGAAGACATCATCTTTCTCCTACATTTTATTTTTTGCAACAGCTGTTTGCTTTACAATGAGGACACTTGCAAACAGATCAATGGTTATAGTATGGAAAATCCTGTAACAGCTGCAGTTGCAAACTTACACGTACAGTATACACGGGAACAAATTCAGGAGCAAGCTAACAACGCCGCGACCATCCATCCGTAGATTTGGAATCGCTATCTTGACCATTATTACAGCATCATCAAGAAGAACGCCTTTTATACCTCCCACGAAACACTCAATTCCATTGACGCTCTTATATCCTTCATTACCTAACACTAAACCAACGGCCGATTTGCCTTCCTTCACACTTTGAAAAAATTACAATATTCGGTAAGCGTTTACAAGTAGCCCAAACACACGGAGAAAAACTTGGATTATCAATCACACCGCGACAAACGACACAAGATAAGGACTGCCAAGACGCTCGTTCACTGAGCTTTTTCTCTAGCAACGACAGCCGAAAATAGAACAGAATTTAAGCACGTAACGAATGCACTACAATGTAATGGTTATCCTAAAAAATCATATCCACTATAGTAACCAGAAAATCTTAGGAGCTAGTAAAGATGTTGTTTGAAATAGTATAGGACCATTACACTGGCACCGATCCTTATCCACTCTGCCAATCCATATGTCAAAGGTATAACCTAAACCCTAACAAGAATCATACGAAGTTTCGATATTAGAGTAACAAATGCGCAGACTTGTAACAGACATTAGAGTAACCAATGCGCAGTACCTTGCGCAGACTATTCATGGAGTTATGTCGGAGAAATTGGCAGATCACCCGAAACAAGGAAGAAGGAACACATGTTGAACGACAAGTACTCCACTTAAATTCAAAAATCACTAACCACGCATGGACTCACACACATACCACAGACTCTAAAACTAGACACACTATCGACAAAGGACGTAATCGCATAACAAAAAGCATCGCCTTGATTTATGGAGCTCAACAACATGAAGCCACTTTTCCAACTATATTCTCTCACGTAAACAATAGTACCGCTAATAACAAAAACACATTGTCGAAATGAATGCCTGATTTTTGTTATTGTAGTTATATTTCAGCATTTTTACATCTATCAAGCCATCCACGCATACAATGCATTTCTACTTCATCTTTTCATAGTTCTCATTATTTATCGCCCGTTGAAGGCTACAGTTCTGGTAGCTGAAAAATCGAATGAAAAACATTCGGTCTGAGAACGCTTAAAAAATACTTAATACCGTATTTATTTACTTGACCATACTTTCTGTACATTATTAAATGACAGTATTGTAGTAGAAACAGTTACAGTATATAGTAGTAGAAGTACTACAAACAACAAAAGTAGTAGTGGTAGTGTTGGCAGTGGTAGTGCTGGTGGTAGCAGTGGTAGAGGTGTTGGTAGTAGAGGTAGTAATAATACGCCGGGTAACCGTAGCAGGCTAAGATCCCTTCCTTTGTGGAATATTTCTAATTTTTACGACTCAGATAAGAGATAGAAAATGTACAACCAAAACCCGTTATACAAAATAAGGCTGAATATGAGGATTCACACCGGACTTGGGAAGTTTATTTCCTACACTTGTTAGGGAATTTTACTAAATATTACGATTGAAAAAGGATGTAGAATATTGTATTTACATTCGAAAATATAAGAAGGAATGCTAAATGATAAACAGCTGCACGCCGAAACTCGTAATATCAACTATTGATAAATATTACGACCCAGCTCGAAGGTAGAAAATCTTTGATCTAAACTCGTTACGAAGTATTGCATAAATAAAAAGTTCAGATTGAATGAGGAATATCAACCACCAACACTTGATACCAAATCTTAATAAATATTACCAATGAAAAGGGAAGATTCACCACCAACCCTTGCCCAAAAATGTTTCAAATTCTTAGGATTCAGATATTGCAATATATTTATGAATGGTAAGATTTGCGGTGGAAAATCTACTTTAACTCGTAACGAAATATTTGTAAATACATACAATGAGATCTGAGGTTCATAATCCTACCACAAAACTTCGTCATGAAATATTGTTAACAATTTCGGCTGAAAAAAGAGGAAAAAATGTACTTCCAAAACCCCTCAATAAATAAAATTAATCACAAACATTATTCACTAATATTAAGTTGGAAGACATAGAGACAGCCTGGTAAAGTGGTATGAAATATTGCAAAATATCACGATTCAAGTGGGAGACGGAAATTACCCATTCCTCAGCGAAATATTTGCGTGACACTGTTGGTAGGACATGACAATACAAATTTGGAAAAAATCTACCACGGAAATTCACGACTAGTATCTGATCAGTATCAGCATTTTGATGGGAGAGAGAAAATCTACGTCTTAAGCACGTTCCAATTTTATTTGCTGAATAAAGCTTGGTTTCCATATAATCGCTGACGATCGCTCACAATCGCTGGGTTGTTGATGTCATTCAACCGAATGATCGCTGTCGATCGCTATCGACTGCTCAGATTTGTTTCCATTTGATCGCCTGCACCACAGCATATCGATCATCGGAGACTGCAACGAATCTTGAGTCATCAATAAAAATTGTCCGTGAAAGTATGTTCATTGAACTCAATCCCCATGTCTGAGGGATTCAAAACCATAATCATAGTGCAGCATGTGCACCTATTGCGATGTAGATAAAATGACGGAGTACGAAACAATTTCGTTCGGAGTGAGTTATTTGCTGCTTTTCGCACTTAAAAGAAGACAAATTCTACTGGCATTTGAACGGTTACTCTGCCACAGGAAGACGGAAGGTTGTTTTGCTTTTTCAGGCGCCTTCCGTATGCCGTCCTTCGTTTTTAAATTTCGCTTATGCCATTCTTGTTCGATCGCTGAGATAGAACATTTCCTATACCAACGATCGTGAGCGATCACGATCACTGGTGATCGCTGGTTCGCTGCAAAATGTTTCCATAAGATCGCCGACAATCGTTCAGGATTGACAGCGATTATGCGGAAACAAGCCTTAAGACGACACTACTTCATGGTAAGCATACAACAGATAAATTGAAAACTTCATTCAATCGCATACGAGGATACAACTCGGAGCCAAAAACCCTTCTTATCGAATACGTTTTAAATTAGTGCTTAATGTAAGAGATCAGATCTGTTTACAAAATGTTCCGGAGAATCTCAATACTACATGTTTTTGCGATATCTCTGAATTATTAGAGATTGAAAACAAATTTTAGAAACTCTACATGCGATGTTGCCAAATCATTGTCAAAATCTTTTTACGAGAGTCGTTGAGTGGTATTCCTCGCGAGACGATTCAAACCACTGGTAAAAAATCTACCATCGAAACCTAACGTCTCAAACAGTAAGTAAAAATCGACCTGAAAAAACTTAGCACGAAATATTGCTGATCATTATGATACATATCGTAGTTTACAATTTACCTTCATCCGCTAAATAAAGTATGAGTTAATAAAAGGTAAAAGGTAAAGTGCCATTATTTATACTGGATAACCCTATCAGCTATCTGAGCTGCTCTCGCTAAAGGTCCTTTCCTCTCCCTGGAGGAAACCGGAGTACCCGGAGAAAACCTGCGATGCTTGGTACAGTCAAACTGAACAACACTCTTCTCACATGTGACCAAGGTAACTTTAATCAGATTACAGCACGCGGCCGGAATCGAACACTAGTCACAGTGGTGAGAGACACGTGCACTACCAATGTACCACCAGCACCGCCGATTAATCGGCGATTGAATAAATCTGCAAACGAAACTTTCGTGACAACTGCCTGAATATTCGGATTAGAATCGGAAACTCAAACTTCAGTGTTAGTGATTACACTGGAAGCACTCCTCGCCCACCATTCAATCACATCTCTTGAGAACACGAAAGACGTAGATAGCTTGTAAAGCCTATCAAACAGCCGAAAATATAAATTAAACAAACGGGAAAGAAAGCGCTTATTGTAACTTGGGAGTGAAAAAAGTGGAATGTTTGCATGCCATTTTTCATTTTTAAGAAATTGAAACTAATAATTACAACTGATAAATTTACCGAGAATCTTAAATCCCAAACTGCAACCACATAGACGTACCTCGTCAGTCTACCTGGGAGGGCCGTGGGCAGGGTAAGATGTAGAGTTTGGACTAGGAAAAAAAATTAATAAATACCTCTGCTGACTTGAATTTCAACTTTTTTTGTCACAGGAAATGGTAAACAAATCTTGAAGGGGAAAAAAGAAATAAAATTTAGAACAAGTTTAGAACAAAAAATTACAATAAGGGAAAAAACCTCCCGATTATGAGAACAAGCCAGTGCCGTCACTCGGAACTCCAGCCACATAGACGTACCCCGTCAGTCTACCTGTTAGGACCGGGGAGGAGGGTAAGATGTACAGTTTTTCACTAGTAAAAAATATTAATAAATACCTCTGCTGACGTAAATTTGAACGTTTTTTCTAAATGCAAATGCTAAAGAAATCCTGAAGAGGAAAAATGAAATAAAATTTAGAAGAAGCTTAGAACAAAAAATTAAAATAGAGGAAAAAACCTCTAGATTACGAGAACAAGTCAGATCCGCCGCTAGGAAAGTTAGAATGTTAATATTATAGTGTCACCGACGACTCGTCTACTGGCACATTAAACCGACACTTACAATTCTTTTTGCATTTAAACTGTTGGCTATCCTGTTTGCCGTTCAAGTTTCTCTTTACAAATTTCCTAACTTTAAACCGAAACTTTTATCAATAACTTTTTGACATGGCATAAAGATTACGAACAAATTTACTCATACAATTAAAATAACGTATGCCGTGATCAAACCTTGTGTCAACTGTTTTCTAAGCCGTATCGTTTCCCATTAACATTACTAGCACGTAGGTCTTCACGCTAAAGTTTCTTTGTAAGTACAGTATATATAAAAAAGCAATGCTTATATAAAAAATGCATTTTTGGGCGTTTATTTCCACCATAAGGTATAGTTCCTGTGTTTTCTGTGAATCTGAAAATATACGTGTTTAGACAATTTCTTCATCGATTGTCGGAACTGACTGGTAGTTCTTAGATATTTGTGAACGTTAAAAACAAAAATCTTAGTATATGGTGGTCTCATTAGAAGTTAACTATCGATAAAAGTTTAATTTGAGAAACAAACTTCACAACTTGTTATCTAGGGGAAAGTTGTGCTTTCCCAACTCAACCAATTTCTATTCATTAAGACATATTCTTATTTTCAGGCCACTCCTTCTGAATTCATGATTTTACAATTCTCAGCACCTCCTCTTCCAACTTTGAACTTCTTCTCAGGGAAAGTCTGCTAATAGAGAAGTTTAACCCTTTTCTCAACGCCAAAATTACATCTATTCCTTTAACATTATTGTAATCTCCCGTTCTAGTGTTAGCTCAATCATCTTTCCTTATCCTCTTACTAACTCACTACCCACTCATTTTCTCACACTCCATCTCATTAACACGTTAATCTATTCTTACAACTAATTACTTCCTGTCATTGTTAATAGTCAGCATATATTCCAAACTCCTGTATATATTCCTTACTCTGAAGATGTCGCAAGACTAGCGACGAAACGTCAGTGAAATTAAATTCAGTTTTTAATAAAAGTTTCCGTTATTATGGGTCTTTTTAAACTTTTTGCTGGGCATTAATTTTTTTAATACCATTAACGGCAATTCTTCCTCATTCCCATTGGATTTTGGTAACCCATCAACAGACAATCCGCCCATAAAGTAGGGATGAGTCGATTAATCGGTAAATAATCGGCAAAGCCGATTAATCAGCCATTTTTTAAATAATCGGTAATCGGCCGATTATTGAATGATAATCGGAAAATAATCGGCCATAAGACTATTTTTGGAGCTGCCAAGCACATGCTAAAATACTCAATACAAGCGAATAGATTTTCACATTTTGTTGCAAAACCTGCATCTTTTGTCTCACGTGAGTGGCTTTGATGAAGTCATTAAAAACAGTTAAAACACCAACACATTCCCATGCCTTGAGTCATACCATATTCTGTTTTCTGATTGGCTTAAACGAATCCTGATATTTGTAATAAAATGTAGGGGGGAAAATTGCTAGGAGTTATTTTGCCCAGAACCTAATGGCGCACGCTGTAAAAAGCGCAGTTTGGACATATTTTGATATTTTGGAAGATGACAACACGAAAGCAATGTGTTCAGTTTGCCAGGAAAAAGGCTCTCGAATCGTAATCAGCAGAGGAGGAAAAACATGCAAGTAGTTCACCACGACAAACCTGCGCAATCACCTCCATAAGCATCCCAAGGAATTTCTTGCACTGTCAGCAGATAAAAAGGAGCAGAATGTTGCCAAAGGTAAAAGAACGCAACAAGATATGGACTCAAGCACGGTAACAACGAGAAAGAAACTAAAAACTCAGATATCACTGCAAGATGTCAAACTCAGATGTTCTTGTTTCGAAGAGATAGTTGCATCTGACGACAACGTTCAAAATCTTGAAGAAGAGGTCAACGCATTTCTCGGTCTTCCCTTGCAACCGTTACAAGCGTGTCCATATACCTGGTGGGTTTCCAACAAAAAAATGTACCCGAATATTTTCAACATCGTGCTGAAGTATCTTAGCCCACCAAGTTCAAGCGTATATTTGGAGCGCGTGTTCAGTGAGGCTGGGAACATTTCCACTGAAAAACGCAGCAGACTAGCTCCGCATAAAGCTGACAATATCCTGTTTTTACACCATAATCTGCCAAAACTAAACTTTGACTATTGACATGCAAGATTGAAGCTGATTTTAATTGTACATAGTGTGTACTGTAAACAATAAAACCGCATGTACAACTTCATTGTTGGTCATCTTGTGATTTTTCTCTTGCTTTTTAAAATAATCGGCAGGTACCGATTAATCGGCCGATTAGTTACGATAATCGGCTTATAAATAATCGGCCTCAGTAATCGGCAGTTTTCCTTATCGGCTCATCTCTACCATAAAGGGTGCTTGCTTCTATACGTATATATACAGCAGAAAAGGAGCTTCAAATTGCTACTTCGGAGAGCTTCGTACAACATGGTTCGTACAAGCTGCGTGCGTTGAAGCCATCTTCCGTATTTTGAAAATACGTCAACGGATACCCGAGTGGTCAACATATTTGAGGACAATGAAGAAGATGGCAATTTTCAAGCACTTGTGACCGAAAATGAATAACAATGAACTAAGGAGATCTGATAGACGACAATTAAACGTTCCCTGGGCATTAGGAAGACGAAAAAGAGGATTTCCGTAGATTTTTTTGACGAATCATTAGGTTTAGACATTCGAAATGGATAGTAACAGCGAATGAGAAAGTGATAATTCCGACAGTCTTCTATGAAAGATGAAGCCATGATTGCCCAGACACCCCTTGGTCATAAGTTAGGGATGGGTGCCTGATCAACAGATTTCCTCGATTTGTTTTTGAGTGATTTTTTCCATCTCATCGTTAGTGCCACGAAGATGTACACTTACATAAAATTTGGAGATCTACTGTTTTCGAAGGGTTGAACATTACTTTCACCTTCTGTTGGCTCAAAAATTTTAAAGAGAATAAACGAAGTGTGAAAGAGAAGGTGCTCCTGGCTCACTAATCTCTTTAATTGAATTTCTGGGTTTAAAAACAATTCCTATAAAAAGTTTCGAGCTTTAAAGTACGTATTTCCGCATTTCGATCTCGTAACCACGAGAGAACAACGACCGAATTGAGCGAATTTAGGCTTCTTGTTTCCTGACTTGGAAATCGTTTGTTGACTTTGTATATATTTTTGGCAAAAACATTCCGATTCACGAAAGACTTCGTAAATTCAATAGCCGTTTATATTTTAAGAAGTATATACCGAAAATCCCTGGTAAATTTAGCGTTAATACTTTGCATGCTTTCCGAATCTGAAACTCACTTCTTCTGGAGCTTTGAGGCTTACCTCCGCCTAGAAGCTCGCAGCAATGACGACGTTTACCTTGATTACAAAGTAGCAGACTCTTTGGGAAGACTATGCTGCAATTCCTAGCATTACTTTTATGTTCATAATTATCTTCCTTTTATTCACTTATGCTTTTCATATCATTCCATAATCCAGCCCGGGAGAACAAACGCTGTATCTGAACAGATTCATGTCAAACCACCTCTCATTACTAAATACTATAAAATAACGATGTTGATAGAATCTTACGATATGGTATCAATGATTAGGTCGGAACTTCACCGAGAAAGTGACGGAAATACGTAGTTTCGACCTTCGTAAATATTTCGACTGTGAGCGGGTTTTTCTGTACAAAACATACACAAGGGGTGGTAAAGCCACGTACGTTATTTGAATTTTTCACTTCTGCTCACTAAACGACTAATTTTAGACTACACCGGGTAGGAAGAGGCTCTATAGTGCGTCTTTTAGTCGTCATATTCCAATCGACTTAGGTAAATGTGTGAAGGGCGACAAATTGTGGCCTTACGTTCCCATATGATGTGTATAAATGTTCAAATATGATGATATCGTATGATATTTTAATAGATTTCTCCCTGGAAGGGCTTTTCAGAAACTATTTACAAGATCACAAAAAATCTGAAAATATATTTACACGTAAAAAATACAAAAATTAAGTATTAAAGTTAACCAACACAATATACAAGGTTTTGTGATTAATTTACCTATGAAGCCTTAAATATATTCTTCGGATATCAAACGTTCTTTAAGAGTTGTCTTAGACGTTTTAAGCGACATGCTATATTTATTGTCTGTATCTAGATTGCTCCATATTTTAACAGCCCTATAAGCAAATGACCGTTGGCCAGTTGCTGATTTAAAAAAGGGTATTTGCAAAGAGTCATGTTTGCGAGTTTGAAAGTATTACCCAGCAAGGACAATGTGCTGTATATCTTTGTAGACAAAGTGACAGTTGTATGTCTTTTATTTTGTATTATATGTACTTTTTTAATGAAACGACATTGATCATTTTGGCCCATAACCTGGCTTCCGTAATTTTAAATGATATGTGAACGTTGGTTAAGTTTGTATCACTGAAAAACGATTTCTGAGCCCTAAACGGGGACTATAGCTTCTACTCAGCCACAGATACTCAGTCGTTAAGCTAAGATATAGATTATACATCATCCTGATCATGTCTTGAGTTTCCTGTAACTGGATGAGGGTCTCCAGTTTCAATAATTTATTTATGTATACAAGAAATATTCTAATTCTAATTACACCTACTATACAAACGTTCAATGATTTTATGGCCTGTTTATACAAACTTTGCAAGCGGGACATCACGGGCACCTGGGATATCAGCTCTGCCTCTTGGGGAAAACTCCGTCGGCTCCCGGTTATTGAAGTCGGGATCGCTGCAAGTCGGAATGAATTTTTGTCCATATAAACGTAAAACAGTGGGATATTCCGGTAAAATGGGACGAATTGGATTGAAATGAACATCTAAGAAACAATTCCATGTGGCATCAGAAGTAGTGAAAGGCATTTGTAACCTCGGAAATTGGTTAAAAAATCTCAGTTTCCGATATCATGTACAAGATATCATGCACAAGAAAACAAAATTTTGCGTAAGTGAAATAACATGCTGAACGAAATAGACCATTAGCACGAACATTGCTTTTCGTTTGATCGTTTCTTCGACTCCATTTTCTGCAGTTCCCTTCATTTTTAGCTCTTTAGACACAGCACATTAAAAATGCATATAAACCTGGGATAAAATTCATCCCGTTTTACCGGAATGTCTCGTTTTTCCGATAAAGTACCTTCATTTATAATGGATAACCCTATCAGCTACCTGAGCTGTTCTCCCTAGAGGTCAGGTAAGGGCCACTCCTCATGAATCCAGTATTACTACACGAGGAAGCCGGAATCCCAGCAGAAAAACTGCCATGCCTGGGATAGGCAAACTAGAACGTACTCTTCTCACATGTGATACATACAGGTATATTATACACAGCGCCTAACTCTGCCCTTACCTTCTTTTGCTCCCAGCTTATGTATAGGTTTTAAATGGATTCATCTCAAATATTGTTCCGTCGGCCAAGATGTTTGTTCTCAGGGTTATTTTTACATTTACAAGACGACAGGATCCTGACAAGGAATTTCCTCCATTATTGTATCACTCTTACATTGAGTGGAGTCAATAAGGAGGTCGACTTGCGCGGAAGTGCAAAGGGACAGGTCCACTACTAAGAAAAAATTTGTTAACCACTACATCAAAAAAAAAAATAAGATTGGGAAACAAAGTTACAGTATACTGTACAGTGTACATGTACTGCGAGTAAGGCATCAAGTGCCATGTCGATACTGTATTTTCAAAACCACACCATTATTTCTGATGGCAACAAATGGCATTTCTATAAATCTGCTACTGCGGATATGTCACTAATTTTTTAGTTTTTACGTAATAAACTAACGTCCGACATTTCACCGTACCTCCTATAATGAATGAAAGCAATAGATGAAGAATCCTCCTGAAAATACTTTCCACTTCCTGGGAACATTTGTTCGCCTTTTTCTTACGGACGCTTTGTCGTCCATATTTGTTTAAAATTAGAAAACATTTAAATTCCATAATATAAATATTTTCAGTATGAGGTACCTGATTTACTATAACACTACCACGTTTTTCCCAAACTCTTTTACACTAGAAAACTTGACTTATTTCCCAAAGTTAAACATGGAATTTATTGACTCTTCACTTCCATTAAAGGGCATCAACTCATCATAAACTACACCAGAGAAACGCTGACACGCTATCAACCAACTTCATGTTTACATGTGACTGAATAAACATTAAAATATGTTAAGGAAAGCTTACTAATGTACAAAACAAACCTGAAATTTTAAATTTCTTTGCCTTTTGTTTTCTAGTATCTCATGTTTGAACATTTCACACAATGACCACCGAGCAGTCGTGTTCCATCTAGAGACTTCTGCAAAGCCATCACTTAAGCAGCACCTCGAAACAAAATATATATTACACATCAAATTTACAAGTATATCATCAGCTTAGTGTATGGTTCCCATGTCCACCCAGGAAGAGATCTCAGATTACCATCTTCGATCTCATTGACACAAAGCTTTCGTAACAAAACGTCTTTCCCGTTTTCAAAGTGATAGATAGCTTCGAAAGAAACGTTTCCCTGCAATGCACCATTTATGAAAAGAATTAATTGACCTCTATGAATAAACCAAAAGAATCCTTTCAAATAAATCAGATTTGCCAGTGCTGGCTTTTTGCCTGCTTTTTTCAACTGCTTTTTGATGTTTCTCGCCTTGGAACCGAGCTACCACTTCGTCTCACCAATATATCGCTTCTCAAAGTCTTCACATGATATTGAATAAACAGAATAATGAACTGGATTTTGGCAGTTGCAACAGCAAATCTTTTTGATTGAGAACTGAAATAAATTTAAAATACTTTGATGAGGTTTAAGCACGACCTTAATACTATAACAAATCAAAATCAAAAATATTTTTATTGCATATCGTGCGAGGACTTTCAGAAGCATTATGCTGGATAAACAAAGCGAGAACTCGGTTCCAGAGGGAGAGAACATCAAACGGCAGTCGATAAAAAAACAGCCTCAAAATTCGGTACTGGCAGAACATTATTGACATTACGGCCACTAGATTTTGTGTTAGTCGACTAATATCTCATGTACGAATGGAAATTGGACCTATAGTCTTGTTCTGGAACCATGGGAAATGTTTGTGGAGTAAACGCTCTCAATTAGGACGACGGCATTCATTTACACCATGAACATTTAAAATTAATTATGAAACAAAATACGTATCTCATTAGCATATCTTTTAGACTGTATTGTATATCTACGTTTTTTAATATTTCATAACTTCCTCTGAAGAACGCTAGTAGGGAGTTTAAGCAAACACTACGACGTGTTCTTACAATAGAAATGGTCATTTAAAACAAAAGGATTGCATAATTTCTAGTCCCGGGACTATTTTTCATAACCATTCTACTTCTACACAGTACGTTTTCAAGAACATTTTCACCGTTCCACAACTACGTTCACACACGGTAGGACGATTCAGGACTTTTAAATGTTAACATGCTGACCAGATCTGCTGAGAAGAATTTCTGAGGCGTAAACAACATTCACTATTCATTATAACATTTATGGAATGTTATTCAATTCAACTGGGTAAGCTACTTTGCTAAATGCCGTCGCCTTGCTACCTTGCTTGTACTCCCTAGTGCTTTAGCCGTAACGTCAGGTCAATTTTTATCGCAGATTTATATCTGTGCTTAATCATAGTAACAATTTTATTTATTATGCCCTAGATTACTGTACAGTATTTCATTCTGTAGTGCTTCAAAAGGCAGTCCAAGGTGATAAGTCTATCTACGTATGGATTATTGAACCTTTTACAAATAACAGTAAACACGTACTTGTTGCATTGCTGACTGACACTCACTTCGAAGTTAGTGGTTCAGCTGAAGCCTGGAGTAAGCAGTTCTCTAAGGTCTCCATAAATTACTCAGGGCTGACAGGTCATGTACTTTCTGTAAAAAAACAGTTTTAAAGAAAGTGAAACAAATCACATCTGAAGGGAGTTCTTTTCCCTTACAAAGCTTCCGTAAGGTAATATATGGAATAGAGCTGTTGTAACACAAATCAGGAACATCCTATATATTCACTAGGAAATGATGCATTACTGCACAGTTGCAAGTATTGTCCCTTCCTCAAGTGGAAAAGAAAACTGGGTACTAATGTTAGGAAAAGCATTTAGCAAATACAAATGCTTGAATTTACTGCTTCCCTGTATAATTATTCAAGTTCTCTTAGTGACGTTGAACCCAGTCATATTTTTTACTTAATGTGAAACTTAATATTATGAGCAGGCATTTGCTGCATTAAGAGCCCATTTGTGGACAACAGCTCAATAACATATTAAAGGGCAGCACTAGTCCCTTTCAGTTTTACTCATAACAAATGTAAGAGATTTTAATAGTAAGGGGAAGACATGTTGGAGAGCTAGGGAGTTAACAACTTATCACCAAATCTGGCTAAGATAGGTTCTTTTAATCAGAGAAATTATGTAGCAACAGTGAGAATGAAATTATTATTACTGCTCAGGTTTAAGATTAATTGATTGAGATACCACATGTTTTAACCCTTTAAACACAGTCAAGATGTCTCCATAACTGAAAATACATTTTCAACTATGGTTTAGAAAGGAAGAAATTATAATGAAAATAATAGTTGATGTTGTGAAATATGTTTGCTATAACACTTAAAAATTTGGCTTACACAGCAGTTCCAGACCTGTAGTAAATAACAGTTCAAGGCAGTTGCTATTCCCACTCAGTGAACTTCATGGCTTGCTCCAAACCTAGTATGCATGAAAACAAACATTTGTCTATATCTTTAAAAATATGACAGTAAACCCTTAAATGAGAATGAGAGGTAGTCCATACTATAAGAAACATTTCAAGCAAAGATTTCCAATGCAATCAAGTCACATGACTGTTATGGCTGCCACATTTCTACATTTCAATTTCAGTTGTTAAATTTTTGGAAATTGAACATCAATTATACTTTTTTGTAAGATTTAAATGTGGTACCCAACATGTTTGTTATTGATACATTGATGCAGAAAAGTGAAAATGATACAAATTCATGTTTGCCATAATCCCTGAGGATTTGCATCAAATTTTTTTGAGTGAATTAAAAAAAAAATCCTTTAAAGAATAATTAAAAACCCACTTACTAATTAAATACCCTAATCCATCAATAATATACATGTCATCAACCATATACTATAGTTGAATACAGTAGTTACATGACATTGTACGCTATTCTACATACCATCACACATACTCACATCACATGCACTAAATTTAATTATATCAAGTAGGCTATATTTTAACAAAGTGTACAAAAAAACAATACCTAAAAATTAATAAAAAGGTGGAGATGTTTTACAAAAGTCAGGAGGAACCTAATTACACTGCAATTTAACCCAGCACAGCAGGCACCTAATGTGCAGGAGGGTTTTGCATGATATCTTTCCAAGAAATCTTGTAAAGCAATATGGCTGTTGCATGTTCTAGGAGACATTTTTGATGTACAAAATATGCCACCGCATGTCTTCATATCTTACAATATGTTTTATGAATTATTAGTCTTTGAAATACATGCACAGTAGAAAGTCAGACAAAACATGGTGGCAAATATCCTTAGTTAACTACATTTTGAAATTTTTAAAGTACTTTTCCTTATATCGTGAATATTCTATATTGCATTTTTTGATAGAAATAGAGGGTCTGCCTAAAAACTTAAAAGTAGGGGACATAAGCGTCCTTCCTTCCCACTCCCCTCTCCTCACATATCTCTGTCTGTATAATAACTTTTATATGAACTCCACAACTGAGCAGATAACAAAAGAAAAGTCAGTGTGAAAACCTTTACTTGCAGCATAACTAAATAAAAACTAAAATTAATTTCACTTATAACAGCTACAGTAGAACTAAATGCCAACTTAACAGATAAAACTTCTTGTTAATAAAAAGAACTACTTCATATTTAAAAGAATTCATTGTATAATGAGACAGAGACATGAAGACATGAGAATAACAAAACCACTAAAGACCAATGTGCATTCCTCGTATTCCATGAATACACTAACTGCAACAGATTCCAAATTTAAAATATCTCCAGTTCAATCATGAATACTTTGAAAAATGTGACTACCAAGTGCAATATCAAGTTAGCTTTGTTACACAAACATGTCATATAAACAGAACATAACTGCGGCATAAATGCTCTGCACTGTATAAACTTTGGCATCCTCCTATGTAATGGTTATGCAAACAATTTATTTTCCACTCGCATCTTATTTTAAGAAGTCTGCTCATTTACTTCAAATACATCTACCTTTTTCCATGTAATAAATTACCACAACAAAACAAGAAAGAAACTATATTTCTTTCCATTTAGTAACCGAAAGAAGCAAAAAATATCGTATTAATGCACACTGAAATGAAACTAAAACATATTTCACAAAATTATCACAAAACTGAAGCTAAAAAGAATTTAAAATAATGAATAATCGGAAATACGATTGACTTCATGGGGAAATGCTGCTCAAGAGGAAACTTTACATCAACTTTCGTCATTCGTGTCAATACCCAATCAATCTTTTTCATTTAATAAGTTTAATGCGATTATCTATGAGGGGAATTTGTCTACTCTGTGTGTAAAAAACCCCAAAAATTCTCTGTTAGTGAGTCTGATTTACCAACCTGTACTACGATATTTGTCTAACCAGAAATCGCTCTCAGTGATACTGATTCCATGTCTTCCTACCAAACGTTGTCTCCCGTTTCGCCAATTTTATAATAGACATTAAATATGTATGATATGCAGTCAATCTCGCGTTAGCTGTATCCATGTCAATAGCCAACGTTTTAAGTTCTTCCAATATGGCCGCTATGAAGCATCATGACGTCATGTGAAAACCATCAATACAAGCGCCTCTTTAAGGTTCTTCCACGCGACGCGATTGTTTCATACCATTCTACATCCCTTCATCGCAATTAGCGCATAACCTTAAAAATAGCCGGACAGTCGATAACCATTTACATTCGAGAGCAAACATGTATATGCTTTGCTTTTTTGACCTTGTTATTTCAAAACCCCAGCCGGACCTTTGGTGGATTGTCTCTCAACTTGTCAACAATTGGGGATACGACAGCAGAAACTTAATATTCTGCCTTCTCAACTTTATCAACGATAGGGAAGATAAGTCAACGAAAGTTTTATCAATTGACAGTTCAATATGAGAAGAGACGCTAAGTTCGAAAATTAAAATCGTTCTAAAAATGGCCGAAATTCTAATATGGGACATCACTTTCAGTTGGGAGAGCAAAGTTTTGGAAAGAAATTGTGATTGTCATCATCAATTCATCTACTTTTTTACGAAAGAAAAGTTTGGCTTTGAACTTTTCAGAGAAAGTTCAGAGATGTATAACTGCACGATCAGCTTAAATTCACCACATTCAAAACCTTTTTCATTATTTGACTTCGTCGAAGGTAAGGCATGATAAATTTTGATTTAGTTAAAACAATTTTCGGTTAGTTTTGTTTTGTAAAGATGTGCGGTAGTTTCGCAAAATTAGATTACTCTACGCTCCACGATACAACTGAGACTAATGAAAATCAGTAACTTGATATGAACTTATTGCGAAAGTGTAGTACTATTGCGCAACATCTGATTATGTAACATCACAAAATTGAAATAGCTATGCCAGTAAATAAAACCTACTAAAAGGAACTAAAAACAAAAATAAAACTGAAGTACAAAACTAGCAATATTGAGGAATTATAAATGTAGTACTGTGGTGATTGAGTAACAGCTTATCACTTCACCATTCAGTGGTAACAAAAACCAACATTAAAAATTATAAAATACCTACCATAACTTTAATATGAATAATAATGCCCAGCAGATTGTGCGAAGTATCGCCATATGTAAACATTAACAGTTGCATAAACAAAGAAGGCTAGAAGAGTTTTAAAACATATTTATTGGCTGACGTTTCGTCGCTACAAGCAACATCTTCAGAGTGGAGATTCTTTTTCCGACTTCAAAATATTATCCTCGTCGCCTTCTGTTTCTGAACTACTCCTTAAAGAAAGTCTTATAATTAATAAATTAAATCCAATTCTTAACGGGAATATTGGTTCGATGCCTCTTTCCCTCTTCTGATAACACCTTACTGCTGTCTCCCGTCAATTTCCGTTACTGTTGTAAATATGTCATCTTAATTGTTATTCGATACTGTTTGTTAATATAAATTTATCTCGTTGTAATCCCTGATCTCCACTCTGAAGATGTTGCTTGTAGCGACGAAACGTCAGTCAATAAATATGTTTTAAAACTCTTCTAGCCTTCTTTGTTTATGCAACTGTTAATGTTTACATATGGCGATACTTCGCACAATCTGCTGGGCATTATTATTCATATTAAAGTTACGGTTTCCGCCTGGACAATCACTCGTAGACATTTTGAAAATACCTACCAACAGTACCAATAATGTTTTAAAAGTGTTTCAATTGTTTAGTTCGACTACGATAAAAAGTCTATATAAATGTCTAGAATCTCTCGCCACCGTCTCAGTAAACGTTAAATTACAAAACGTCAGCTTTCTAAAAGTTGTTGCTTAGTGTCTCGTATCTAATTAAGTTAGTCGTGATACATTATGATCGATCGCGTTTTAGAATACATATTATACATTTCGAAATCAGGGTGTATTTCAGATGTGCAGTAATGGTTATTTTTAAACCCTTGTCAAAATATTAATATCCCAAAACGTGATCTCTTAATGCCACAAATGATAGTTGATCCACAAACGTTGTCTTATTTCATGTTTTATGAGCATGAAGATTCTGTATTAAAAGAGATCACACGAAATAGACAATAGTATTTCACCATTAAAGAAATTCAATACATTTCTCTGTTAATCGATGAGAATTTGTTTGGACAGAAACATTGGCATAAGAAGCTGGGGAAGATGGGTGCTTCAGCCCCCTCATTCATTTAAAAGCGAGGGCTTAGGTACCCCCTAACCAAAATGGGACAAGTTTCGAAAAAGTAGTTTCTTATCGTCACAGGTTCGAAAGCAGCATACGAAATTTTAGACCGGTAGTCAGTTTAGCTAGACCGCAATACATGAGCGAAAATTTGAGTTACAAAGTTTGAACCTGCTGTTGGAAATAATAAAACTTTTAACCAATGAATCCAAATTATCTAATTAAAATACAGCACAGCCATCTCTGAGGCTACATAAACTGTATAGGTTAGACATCTAGTTTAACTGCTTATAAGCACTGCGTCTGAAAAACAAAATCCTTAAATGTAGAAAATAGCATACTTTCAATGAAAAGGGGACTCATCAACAGTGAACAAATAATAGTAATATGAGTAGACAGATGACTTTGACTGCATTCTAAAAGGCTTTAAAGATCTGTTATTCTTCCTTGGGGAAATGTTGTAGTATGTTGACTTTAGCCCCCCTCCTCCAAAATCAAAATCCTTCCTATGCCACTGGACAGAACAGTGTATGCTTTCCTTTAAAATTATGCAATGCTGTTCATGTTTTCTAGGAGCGTTTAATTATAAAAAATGGCCATGGGTCTGGAGCCCCTCTTTGGTTAAAATTTTAGTCAGGGGTGAGTCAAGGCTTCAGGTTCTGCAAGATACGTTAAAATTGATCATCTGGATTTTTCAAACCCCCGTCTATTAGCGTTTTTCTGTCATATTTTTCCCCTTTGCTTGTGGGAAAGAGGATTTAAGGGGTAGCATAGTCGTATTTCTCCCTCCCAAAACCTAGCCATGTTTTTTCTAACGATGATTTAAGTCTTTTCAAAGTTACTTTCTATTTTTATAATCAAAACATAATCAATTGTTTCTCTTAGGATACGATTACCAGTGGCTAATTAATTTTTGTAAAAACAGGAGTTTTGCGATTAATCAAATTACGGATATAAAGAAGGATCTTTTCAATTAAACATCAAAGCTTACATATGTCGAACTACTTGAACTAATCGCTACATTCTTTCTAGGCATGAATGGGGATCATTATGGATTCTTGTGTATCTAATACGACCTTTTAATTTTTGTTCGTGTCACGGGGGTAAAAGATTTCATTCGCCGCCATATAAATCTTTCAAATTTACATTTGATAGTTGCCCTGGATTATGAATACCCTTAGTTTAAAATTACCAAATACAAAATTTGACTTTCTGGAAATGCAAATATTGCTTTTCCAAAATCTTTAGATGATAAGAACTTCAGTCACGTTTTCAACAACTCGAGGTAATACTTTCTGTTTCCGTCATTTCGAAGAACATTTAATATTGCTTAACGGATATAATTATTACGCCATTTCCAAAAATTTTCGAACATGCGAGAAGTTACCTCGAAAGATTTTCAATTTTTTAAGAATTGAACACGTACTTTAAGCGAGTTTTGAGTGTAAGCTGACGCGATCATGATAGGAATTCGTATCCTGATTACGGACACGTTTCTTTTGTTTCCACTTACGCGGTTTCCATTGTGATTTTTGAGTCTTTTAAAGATAATTTACATGTAACTGCATACGAATCCGTATACGGCAATGACATGATCACTACATGATCCAATTCTTAAAATCGTGTCCGCATGCCGTGTCCACATCCGTCTCCGCATATGTACATAAGGGAACACACCTTATATGTTAAGTTATTGCTATTTTAGCCGCATCCGCACCCGTATCACTATCCATACAAATGGAAATGTAGCTGTAGCAGATGTTTTAGTAATTCCATCAGATTAATCTTTATCTGGACTGCAATGAGACGGATTGTCAATGATTGGAACACTTGAAGAATTGTTTACCACTACTAGCTCTGCAGTTTATAATTTACAGTACATGACAAGTTTAGTTTCTCTATAGGATTATACACGTGTGAATTTGCAATGTCTTTCAAACTTTTGTTTTCTCTCGTCAAAGGTTTTACAAGATAAATCGATATACTCCTGTTGCTATGGCTGCAGACATAAGTATCTTCCCATATCCCGCAATGGTTTTTTAAGAAAATTTGTCGACTCTTTAAGCTTTTGTTTCTTTTCGATACAGTTTTACTCCTATTTTCAAACAGATATTAAAATTACTTGTTAGGGTTCATCGTTCACTCTGGCGCTACTGCCCCTTTGTAACTTTGTTAAGCTTTACTAATGATGTAACATCGTTTATTACACTCGTGACCATTCATTAGCCATTCGTTAATGAATGATTATAGTGCACACCAAATTAATTCAAAGTTCTCAACTACTAGTATAACAGGCTGTTATCGTCATCATTTTACAAACTTGTTGGCTTCGCAATGAATGTAAGGAGACAGAATACGGCCGAGCGGCATAATTCAACTTAACAAAGATAGAAATGAGACTTATTAAGAGCTACTGTTATTCTTTGCGATAGAGGATTTCCTGGTAAATTCTTTCTATAAGGCAGATAACGTCCTAGCAATCAGACCAAAAAATTTTAAAAGCTGTAGTAAGACTGTTAACATAAGCTGAGTAATTAGACTTTTGATGAATTTTAATACGGCAATGCATTGTATTGTACACCATGCTAAACACAAGTGCCAAGCAAGTCAAAATCTTCCAATAGTTAAAACAACAAAAAATTTATACCCATCATAACTACATGAATGCTGTCGGTACTTACTTTAAAATTAGCTAACGTTTGTTTACGCTTGTTTGTTATTTTTATCGTTTTTTTACCTTGCGCACAATTAATAGAAATGTACAAGTAACCATCAGACCAAATATCGTACGGTCAATTTTTCTAAATTCCCGTATTTAAAAAATTCCAATAATAAATACCCCAACCAAGCAGCAGGCGTGGGCTAATCGAAGTAATCAGAAGATATAGTTTAAAAGGCTGGGAGTATAACAATTGAGTTTTTATCGAAGTTGGCACAAAAAAATCCTCTTAATCATGAAGTACATAGCCTAGACATGCAATCCACTATTAACAGTACATGCCTCCATATATCCTTGAGAAAATCGTGTTCAACACGGTACATCTAGCCCAGTATGAACAGGCACACCGTCGATTTTAATGAACTGAGGAAAACGATGCGTCAAGTTTAATGGACCGGAACTGATACCTTGTAAAACTATTCCTGAGGTAAGCGTGGATGTTGCTAAATTTATCAGGTAATTAAATGTATATAATACTCATACTATTTATACTTTTTCCGACTATTAACAAATCCATGTTGAAAATAGAATTTTAGGTGCTGCATTGAGTAACTTCGCGTTAGCTCACTTTCGATTTGCGCTTCAACAACAGTTATACAAATCTCCAAGTGTCGACATTCTTAGATATATATGGGAAAGCACAGTTGGCGAATGCACCTAGCGCTTTGCTTCTCACTGTTGAGGCTCCAACTTAAGCCTGATCTTACCCGTGGTTACAAGTTGGATGGATGACCTCCTACTGGTAACCACGTGTTGAGTCTCTAGCTTGGGTCTCATGTGAGTGGAGTTGTAGTTGTTTTCTGATGTGCTTCGAGGGTTTTTTCTCAGGGTACTCCTGTTTTTCCTCCTCATTGAAATTAACCCTTACATCATAGCTGTGCTTCGTGGACAAGTATGGGTCGAATGGTGGCTATCAGAGGAGCCTTTAATACCCTTTGGACACGACCACGTTGATCTGCGCCCTTCGTAATTTATCATAGCGGCTGCTAGTAAGGATGATTAGCTGTCCCCCCCCCGCCCTTTTATTCCCCGTTGCGATTGCACATACGCTATCGCAGTTCATTAATGAGAACTCTACTATGGTGGTATCATATTTTTATATGCTGCTCGGAAGATAATGGTTGTGGTTGAAGAATGTGGTCAATGACCATCACCTTATTCTAGTTTAGTTCTGGGAAAGACTGTCTCTGGTGAGGACTGATGTTTCTCCGACTGTAATACTGCAGTTAAACATTGGCAAATTTTCCCTTGCCAAGTTTGCGAACTCAAAAGCTGGCATAACCAGGCTTTGAACTACGAACCTTCTTTGTGCGTACGGCAATCAGGGAAAATTTCACGGACGGTCATGTACTACATTTGATTCTGTGCGAGGAAGTAAGAGTTTGTCGTTCATATTTTTGGCAACTATAAAAGTCATGAGATTTGAACACAAGAATATATAGAGAACAGAGCATAACAAAAAAAGTACGTGTTAAAATCTGGTCCTTATCAACTACTCTAAATTTTGAAAACAGGAGCTTCGGGCTATCATCTTCAGTGGTGTCAAACGCCAAAAAAATTGTCTTCAAATGTGAAACCCATTTCTATTTTCTGTCCACCCCAAATAAAGGAATACTGGTATGCACGTATGCATGAGTAAATAACAATTGTCAAGGATATTTACCGGTTAAAACCGTAGTTATCATACAAATGAGTTAGAAAAGTTAATGGAAGTTTTATGGAGTCTACGAAGCTTACGATTCATGTGGAGAGTGTTTTCTAGTTTCGCCGATTTGTGTGCCATTTGGGCGGCTTTTGTTGAACAAAAATATCTACGTTTCTCAATCCCAGCAAAGCGTCTCTGTTGATAAACAACCAGTTTAAACTACAAAATAACCTTTTATTCTTTTAAATCTTTCAAGCCAGAGACGTACTAACGGACATCAACGTATCAAAGCAATTACAGTGTCGTCCCAGTTGTTGTCACTAGACATTCCCAGGTTCGACACTTCTCATATTTGTACGCTTCCACTTGACTGAAGGATTTCTCTGAGTTCATTTCGAGTGTGCTAGATCATGGTTTCTCTTGCTGTAATATTTCTTTAAAAATTGGTGAAAAAAACACCTCTTGTCTTCAATGTAGATTTATGGTCATCACAGTGACACATGATGGCTTTAATCTACTTGCACTCGTATATGTAACGTCCCTTAAAGTTAGAAATTTTAGCCTGGTTTTCTTTCTTGACAATCATTTCAAATGGTGTACTTCGCACTTCTTTCCAACAGCATTACCTTCAAATATTAAAAAATTCTATTATTAAAAAATAATTATTACAGGCTTTAAGCTTATTGATCTACATTTAAAAATCTCTCCAGACAATGATGACAAGTTTCTCTAAACAATAGCGCAAGTTAGTCATGGATAAAATATAAAGGGAGAACAAAAATCATCTGAATTGTCCTCCTGCCACAGTATTTCCGTATAGTAACAATGGTTTCAAATAACTTTGCAAATATCGTTTGTTTTCCACGTAGTCATTAATCCTTAATAGTCAAAAATGACCAGAATCATTTTTAGCCAATGATTAACGACTGGTTCCCCCTTTGATGTTTCCGAAATTTTTGGAGGGTAATACTCACCATTTTCACAAATATTCTAACGTTGAGTAAATACGGTAGTCGATGTTGTGATATATCGGTTCATCGATGGGTCACGACAAAAATATAATTAAGTAATTTTTTGGCTAGTTTATGATAACTTTTCGTTTTACCAAAGACTGACAAATTTGGATTCAAATTTTTAAGCAATACAATTGCAAGTGGTGAATGCCTTATTTCAATTTGGCAGAAAACAAACAAATTGTCTTCCGGACAAAGGGGTCATGGAATTTACATGTTAGGATAACAAAGAAATTTTACGTCTAGCACAGGATGTGTAATTTCATGCTAAACGCCAAGAGGTACTGTTAATTAATTGCAATGATATACAAGCTTTCTCAATCGCAGTGCTCCTTTCATGAGTTGACATCACCGACATTTGATTAACATATCAAACAAATCTAAACATCTAATAAACAAACAGTTTCACTGCAGAACGATAAACGCCATTACTCACCACTTTAGTTCTTACAAATCACACCAACTTAACAGACCTTTCTCGCCTTAGCTCTAATGCCGACAGCCTCTCCAGATCGTGGTCCGACTACATATTTTCTTATACTACCAGCAGTTTGTCCACTCAGACGTAGACTTGAATCGATTGCTTCGTGGGTAATGAAGCAAATGCATCCCACTTTAAAAACTTAATAAACTACTCACCTTTTACGTATTCCTCCATTAATATGGCTCTGATGCCTTTAAAGGAGACGTTACCAGTATGATGAATGAAACATCAGAAATTGGACTAATGACGACTAGTTCGCTCTTGAGGCATCTCGCTCATTCCGTCTGTCCATACATAAACAATTAAAAATCTCAGTCTCAAGTTTCCAAGCACGGGGCCAGAAGGTTCTCTCGGACAGTTTAGGGCCGAGTACCACCTATACGTCGGGAATAAAAAGACACACTTAAAGGACGCTGAAAATTTTGATAAATAGGCCTGAAAACGAGGATGAATCATATGTTGCAGCAACGTTTTTACGTCACAGATTTTTTTACATGCATATCTTTCAAAACGGGACGTCCCATCAACGGAATGAGACAAGTGTGACCAACGACATTTTCCTTCATTTAACACTTCTTTTAAAAGAAGGCCAAGTAAATTTTCCGCTAAGATACTGTTGACAAACAAATGGCTCTAAACTCAATATAAGAAAATAAGTTTTATGTCTATCCCTTTTTTTTTCTTCTCTATTTTTGAGTGACGTGTAAGTTTGTACTTGCAATAGTGAACGATAGAATGTGGTTATTTAGTCGTATGAAGAAGCCTATTTGAAATAATAAATGGTTCTTGGTTGAAAATCTTAAATGTGTAGTCGAATATTGAAGTATAGTTCCAGTTGCGACGTAGTGGTGTCGTGAGAAGAGAATTCCAAAGACATGGAATTTGCACACTAATATGTCGTCGATACAACAGTTGAAGAAAGCCAAACATCTTATCAAAAGAGGTTCTTCGAGATTATTAGCAAAGTTTGCTATTGCTATGGCCGAATGTAAAACGGATAAATCGAAAGTGACAGCGATTCTCCAGTTTGTTGACGAATAAGGCAAGAAACGTTGGTAACTCTTCATAAATGAAGAACTAGCTGCGACAAAGGGAAAGATCTTAAGGCAGCGAAGTACTACGGCATGGAGTTTGACAGGCAATAGGATATTACGGGAACGATCGTCTCCGGTAACATGTCGTTATCGAATGATTGAGAATTGCTGAAGTGAGATATCGTTTTGTACCATTTGTGGACAACTAGAAAAGCACTTTTGCGACAATTTGCTGCACAATAAAGCAAAATGAACATTTCCAATCAAATCTGCAAAAAGCAACATTTGTTCTCTACGAAACAGACATACAGTATTATCGACAAAGGACGCAATCGCATAACAAAAAACATCGCCATGATTTATGGAGAGGACAACAACTTCAAGCCGCTTCCCCAACGTAAACAATTTTTCCACCGTTAATAACAAAAACATTGTCGTAATGTATGCCTGATTTTTGTCATTGTAGATATATTTCAGCATTATTACATCTATCAAGTTACTCACGCATACAATGTATTTTTATATGATCTTTTCATATTTCTCATTATTTATCGCCCGTTGAAGGGTACAGCTGTGGTAGCTGAAAGGTCTAATGGAAAACATTTGGTCTGAGAACGCTGAACCAATATCCTTAATACCGTACGTATTTACTTCACCGTGCTTTCTGTTCATTATTAAATTACTGTATTGTAGTAGCAGCAGTTACAGTATATAGTAGCAGCAGTTACAGTATATAGTAGTACAAGTAGCACAACCAGTAAAAGTTGTAGTTATGGTAGTGTGATTCTGGTGTTAGCAGTGGTGTGATGGTAGTAGCGGTTGTAGTAGTAATAATAATAATATACTGGGCACCCAAAGAAGGTAAGACGCCTTCCACTGTCTTTAACTGGGCGGTATGCAAGTGATAATATTAAAAATACAGTAATGATAATGATAATGGTAATGGTAAAGATACAGTTAATAATAACAATAATAAAAATAAAATTTCAACAGGATGCTTTATGGAGAAGTTGAGATCCCCAGTATCTCTCAAAAAAGTATAACTGAAGAAAATCAAGCATATTTGGTAATTTAAAGATTAATACATTCATTAATTCTTTAAGCATTTTAAGCCAAGCATGACCCTTCAATCATCAGATGACTTCTTCTGAATAAAATTGCCTAGCATTAACAAGTATAACATTCTGAAGGGCCACTTCTTTGAATGAAAGGGGTTAAAATAATCATGACATGGTTTAACCTTTTGACCTTGAGATGTTTACTGTCTTGTATCTCAGCTGAATGCAGTTATCTACTGTTAGTTACCAAAGAACATAATACTGAAAAGCCAAGTCAGGAGTAAAGCCATTAAGCTACAATGTAAACTGTACATCACTACAAGACTACTTAATCACATCCTGAAATCCTCCTGAAGACAGCCCAAGATAATAAGAGCAGCTATGGTACAAGTTATTAATAAGTGCAAGACATAGTAGCAGGTTTGCCAGTAGGCTTTTCAGTTCAATTCTGACTGAATACACATGTAACAGGTATAGTGTTGATTCACACTTACTTGGAAGTTAGTTGTTCATCCAAAGTCTACAATTGGCAGTTCTTTAAGGTGTCCAGAACTCAATATGGGTTGAGAGGTGATTTATCTTCTCATAAACAAACATGGATCATGAAAATAACACAAATTGCATCTACTGTATGCAGTATCTTCTGTAAAAAGAGAGGTTTCAAAAAAGTCACATAAACTGTATTTATGGGGGATATTTTCCCATTAATCCATTAAGGGGTAAGTGCACCCTTTAGCATTTTACTCTGGCTAATGCCACATGATTTTACTTGTCATAGGGTTAAGCCTGGGGCATTAAAGGGTTAAAAAGTACAATACATAAACAATATACCAAGAATAGTGCCACAAGTAAAGAACATGCTATACATAATTACTTCATATAATTTATTAGGTAAATTATGTATTACTGTACAGTTGCAAGTGCACATCCTCCTCAAGTCAAAAGGAAAACTGGATACTGATATTAGGAGAATCAACTACTGTACCCACACAAATGTGTGATTTCACTGGTTTCCTGTAAATAATTATTAAGTATTTTCATTAGTGATAATTAACCCAGTGATTTTGTTCACTTAACATGAATATGAATATCATGATGGGGCATTTTCTGTATTAGCGGCTTATTCCTGGACAACAACATGTCAACATATTAAGGAGCATTCACCCCACTCTACTCAACAAAATCATCTGGTGTTACCCAGAATAAATTATCTTGGGCAATCTTGCCCTTTAATCCTTTGTATTCTGAGTGATGTCTTCCCTTGAAAAATAAAATTGTCTGATGTCAGCCAGAGTAAAATCAAAAATTGAAGCTTAGACCAAGAAGTCATATTTGAGGCATTCTTAACCCTTTCCAGTCTGATAAGTAAAATCATCTGACATTAGCCAAAGTGAAATCAAAGTTGGGTATGGACCAAAAAGAAATTAATGGCTTATCCAAGTTAGCAGTTGTCACATATAATGAGCAGGCACCCTAATCTGCCGTATAAAATCATCTGCCATTGGCAAGAATAGAATTCTAAAGTCTTAATTGTCCCTTAATGAGCTAATCATACCTCATGATACAGTAATTCCAACAACAGACCCTTTAAATTTTATTCTGACTAAAACTAGGTAATTTTAATTATAAAGGGGAGATATGTTGAACAACTTGAGGGTTAACCATTTCTCACAAAACCTACTGTAGCTTTAATATCTCTCCCTTATGATGAAAATTATCAGGCATTTCCCAGAATAAAATTATTTTCAGCTGGTTTGGGGACTAATAGACTATGAGATACCGTAACTCTTGACCCCTTAATCCTACCCAAGATGTCTTCCCTAACTGACAACTACTGTACATTTTCAACTCTGGTTAAGAGAGTAATAGTGTATACTGTGGCAAAATATCCGTGACTGCTATCACACTTGAATGTATTACTCCCACATAAGTTAAACACTTCTATACAGCTTTCAGAAAAGCTCAGATCTCTATGAATCTTTTTTCAAAGTGGTTGCCATTCTGGCTCACTGTTAGCTCCACTTACAACTACAAGCAAATTAGGTTCACAGTTGATAACTGCAGCACAATTACTGAGCAGTTACAAACAATAAAATTTTCATAAGCAATGGTTAATGTAAATAATTTACTTTCCCCGAGTATTTTATTTTAATCAGTCTGCTCATTCATATCAATCATATGAGCATTTTACCCTTACAAGTAATGAATTTTTTAAGTTCAAACAGAATTAGTATAACAAAACTAAATTATTATTAATTCATTTACTTTTATAATTATAACTAACAAAAATTCCTTATAACCACATTTTGAAATTAAACTAAGGCAAATTTCGCAGAAATATGACAAAATTGAAACTAAAAAGACCTTAAAATATAAATGATGAAAATAAAATGGCTTTATGGAAATTAATGCAGCCCAATTGAAAATTCAGATCAATTTTCATCATTAACATAAATTCCCAGTCAGTCTTTTTAATGTAACACTTTAGAACAATTCACTCACAGCAAATATTTTTATGTGGAACGAAATTGACGGTCATCCATGAGCAAACCTGAAGAACGTACCTTCACCAGTTGTCCAGCAAGAAATCTCCATCTGTGACTCCGTATTTTCCAAATAAAAGTTCTCTTCCATTTGCTAGCTCACATAATTCGTTACATATTGAGGATGTGTAGTCTATCGCTTCGGCGTCGGGAGACAATGATATGGTGCCCATGTCTTTCGGAATATTCTGTCAAAACTTTTTTAACAATATGGCCGCCATGACGTCATACTCAAAATTTCAATAAGGGCGTAATATGAGCGTGTTCACGGGCGTGGCGGCTGGTGGGTGATGGCTGGTGGATGATGGCAGTGTAATATTCCTCTAACAGTTTTAAATTCTAAATAGTTGGTCAAACGCAAAATCATGATTATGAAATAGATTATGTGACAGCTGAAAAAAATACACCGAAAAATCTTTGCAAGTTCAGTACTTTTTGTGAAGGTCTTCGTACCAGTACTTCGTACCTTTTCCCCCTAACAATTAATACCACGATTTAAGAAAAATCAACAAATGAACAAAAAAAAGAATACTTATCCATGCCATATGAAGGTGAGAACACGTTCCCCATGCTTTCCCATAAATTCACTCTTGACTGGTCGGGAATCTTTGAAGTCAAACCCATTGCTCTAAACATTTTATGGACTTGTTGAAGGCTATGCAGTGAATGCAATTTCCATATCTGGATTGGTAACTAGCCCATGAAATGTGAAGCCAAGATGGTCGCCTTATTGAACTCTAAAAAGACTGGAACGCCACCTGGTACTACCAGGCTTCACGATTGAATGAAGCGGACATTGGGGCAGCCATGTAGGCCCAAAACACGCGTGGGAAAGAGTTGTATTGAACTTTTACTTTTTATTGGCAGTTAATTCTGACAAATATGCAGTCCTGCCGACATTTTCCTCTACTTACTATGGATAAAAAGGAAAACTGTCAAAAAATCCGAAAGTTGGGTGATGCTTTTCACAATAGGTTGCGTGTTTTATTGCGAAGGGGACTGGGATGGACCTACAGGTAAGCCTCCATGATGGCTTCAAAATACAGTTTGCAGGCATAGTTCCAGTCTTTTTAGAGTTCAATGGGTCGCCCTTCGAAGACTACTTTATACGTCAGTTTCAGTCCCCTACGCGGCCTTGTACGTCAGTTTTAGTCTCCCACGCGACATTTTACATTTTCTGAAGATTTCTCTTTAAAAATGCACAAAAAACGTGTCTTCAAAACATACAAATGAATTTAACAATTTCAAATATATTTCGACAAAGTCAGACCGAATTACAGGTTATATATTTTCACGAAAATAAATTACCAAATTGACAAGAAACCGGATAATACGGTCTCGAAAAAGTACTAGAGAACACTATTAAGTCCACGTCATTTTTTGCTGTCAGTTTACCATCTTTAGACAATTTAGGACAGTTTTTAGTCCACATGGCAATAATGAATCCTTTTAACCACTCGGCTTAGTTTAATGGACCACAACTGCTATCTTGTAAAACCATTCCAGGTTTGGATGGTGGTAAACTTATCAGGCAATTAAATGTATAAAATACTCAGACATTCGTCAATTTTTCTTTGCAACGGTACCAAATCATCACCATCAAACTTAGGAGGCAGAATCGCCGCTTTTGCCATTCTTTTAGGTTTTCACTCATGTCACCAATGTGTAACCTGCGAACTCACAAAAATGAACTTCTCTTACAGTGAACTTTATTAACCAAACAAAGCACATACATATTCTGTGTTAACGGTTAGAGCGCGTCCGAGCGTGTGTGTAGTAGTCGCCATTTCGCAGCTCAATTAATGTCCTCCAATAAAGCCAAATCACATTGCTCCATTTTCCGAATTACAGTCTTGGATTGTGCAGCACCAGAATAACCAGAATGTTGCTATGCTCATCAATTACGCGTTATTTTACAGCGATGACGTCATGACACTTGGGTGAGAAAGACGTGTTTTTGTAGTAAGGCAGGAAGCAAAACAGCGAATCTGCTCTACCCGTCAAATGTTTCGCCTCTTCTCCAACAAATAAAACAAAACCAATTTAGCATAATACCACACTCAGAGATAACAAAAAGAACAACAAACTGGTCAGTGGCAACATTTTAAAGAAGGGTAAAGCCCTTGGAATACTTAAAATATAGACACAAACGGTTAAGACAAGAAACTCTACACACATCAAACGAACATCAATAACATAGAAATAATTCCGAAATGCATTCTCTCGAACTCTCTGTTATGTTTTCTTTCTTCAAAAACCCATGCTTGAGACAAAGAAAAACACTGACTTTGTAAGTATTGATTAAGGGGAAAAGTCGAAGTTTGACGCCTTGAGAATCACCCAATCAAAAAGGTTTCGAATTTTTTTAGTTAGCAAACTAAAACTTGTATTTTGCTATGTTTGATTCTATGTTATTAAGAAATGCTTCATGATTTCGCGTGCTCCATTGGGTTATGGATGCACTTGGAAAGTTGGGAGAGCATTCAAAAATCTAGAGAGATAGGAATAGCGTGCCAAATCATGAAACATTACTTTATTGTAAGACATGCTTGAGAATAAGCCATGAATCTTGTCTGTAAATTTACACGTATAAATATTACGTCAAGATGTCATTACATAAAATTTAAAATAATACATTATATCATTTTTTATGTTACTGTATGCTCAATGTCAAAATTAACTTACATACAGTGGCGCAACCATGGGGAAGCTAGGACACCTAATCCCCACCCTTAACAGCCCCAAAAATGATTTCTATTTGCATCCATGAAATATTTAAAAAAAATGTAAATTAAAATTTACAGTGATTGGCGGAGAGAGTACTACTCTTCTGATAACCGACTGTTAAATGCTATAAAATCATTGTCACTTAACTTGTGTGTGTTGTGTATAATTACTGTCACTATTGAATGCCGGAAGTACCATTGTTGGGACTCTAAAATATAAAAGATTTCTGACTAAACATGCCTCTAAAGCCCCTTAGTCGAGAGTATTCCATTTAACTTTCTAGCCCTCCCCCTTACACAAATTCTGGGCGCGTCATTGCTTACGTAATATTTAAAATCAGTGAACTATAAGACTTTTGTTCACTGCATGTTTTGTCTCACTACAAAGGCTAAAAACGGCTAGAATCAATTAGGCTTGCAAATGAATTTAATGTCGGCAAAATGGAATTAAAAAAGGCTGATAAATTTTGTAACGGTCAAATGGACATATGAAAACCCAAATTTTAGAAATATTGTAGGAATAAAAGACAAATCAACTGTCAACACTGGCTAAGTGTAAGACTATTGTATCAGGTCTAATGATGCAACATTTCCACATTGACGTAGACGTGGCAGTAAATAAAATTTATTGATAAGAACTAAAAACGAAAATAAAACTAAAGTACGAAAAATAACAGCAATAAACAATTATAAATGCAGTATTTCGTAAGTTGAACTTTTTTTTATCAAATACACCTCAACTCTCCGTCACAAAAACCGAAGTTAAAAATGCATAGAATAAATAGTAACGGTAGCAATAGCGTTGTAATAGTGATTTAAATGCTTAATTCAACAAAGATACAAAGTCTATTTAACTCTTTAACACCCACTGTTCAATATATAGGATACCTAAGAACAAAACAGCCAGTGAGAGAACAATTAAAAAATAAGAATACAAAAAAGAAACGAAAAGAATTTAAGCGTTGAAGGGCTAAAAGTCTGCAATCCTTCGCTCCTGTCTCCGCATCACACATTACCTATTCCACACCCCATATATTGATAACAATAACATCTAATTTTATTGTAGCAATATCATTAACTTCTGTTTGCCCCACCACTGAGGAAAAGCCGACAGAAACAAGGTTTAATTACAGTACATCTGTTTTCCAGACCCCTTTCAGTTTGTGACTCGGCTAGTGAGTAAAACGTGCCTCATGGTGTCGTCTTTAATGATATCAGTGGAGATACATTGTCAGCGATCGCTGTTTAGTATTCATAATTTCCCTTACAAACCAAACCCAGGGAAAACTTAAAATGAACATCACTGTATACTTTAAATATATAATAACGGGTATTTTTTATCCCTAGTAAAACAAAAATCAATATTCAAAAGATTGACGTCTTCATGGCAATGATGACTTTTTACACAGTAATATGGGTTTTTTCCATATTATCTCACAGCAAAGATTCCGTATTAAGAGATCTCTGAAATTAGGGAATGCTATTTCAAGTTAAAAAACTTCAAAATATTTTTCCGTTACTTTCTGACTATTTGCGGTGGACAGAACAGTGCGCTTTGCTACAAAAAAGTACAGCATTGGTCATAGCTTTTGGGAACTCTTAAGTATTGAAGAATAGCCATGGATTTGGAGTTCCTATTTTGTGAAAATTTTCTCAATAGTGAAACCAGGCTTGGAGTTGTATGGTGGGGGAATTGATTATTAATAAATCCTATTATATTAGCATTTTACTCTCACAGTTTTCTCCTTTGCAAGCGGTAAAGAGGTTTTTGGGGGTAGCATGGCCCATTTTCTTCCTCCATGAACTTATCCGTGTATTTACTAAAAAGGCTTTATTAACAAAAGATGGCTCACGTCCCTTAAAACTCTTTTCTAATCATACAAATAAATAAATACCAATTGTATTTGTTGCAATATTATCATCCAAGATTATCGATAAACGTTCACTTATCCCTAATGTCAGAAACATGATTTCTGAGCCCCAGACGGGGATTGAACACGCTACCTTCTGTTGTTCGGTAAGAATGTTGAGAAGAATCTCATCTGTCATCAGAAGGTTGCGGGTTTAGTCTCCATCTGGGATATCTCAGATATCTCGGATATCTACAACACTAAGGTATGTAATACATATATATTATTGTATATTATGTATATGTATATTATGTATATGTTTATTATGTATATCTTATACTCATGTATATGATATACACTTGTATATCATATACTCATGTATATTATATACACATGTTCATTATATATATATCTGTACATTATATATACCTGTATATTATAAATACCTTTATATTATAAATACATGTAATTTTTATACATGTCTATTTTATACATGTGTATTGTATTCATGTGTATTGTATACATGTGTATTGTATACATGTATATTGTATACATGTATGTTGTATATATATGTATATATATATATATATATATATATATTGATTACTTATTAACCTTGTTTGTTCGGTCTGTACGGTAAAGTATTTGCCTGAGGTTTTCGTACAGACTGAGCGACGAAGTAGCGAGGTCTGTGTGGAAAATTTAGCCGGTCTGTACGAAAAACTTATTGCACGGAAAGACAAGCAATCAGCGCGCATCATTTTGAGTAAAGACCGGATGGTAAGCTCAGCCATATAATAAACATAACTTATTTGTCTACCTAAATATATATATATATATATATATATGTATATATATATATATATATATATATATGTATATATATATATATATATATATATATAATAAATTGGTAATACCAAAAGAACAATCCGGTTTAAGTGTAGATTTTATTTTCCTTCGCGTTTCACCACTTTTAAGTGGTTCTTTTTCTTCGCGTGTGAGGTAATTTTCCTTTTGTGTATTTTCGGTAGCCCGTACACGTTGCTGCTCCTGTTGTTCAACTTTGTTACATAATCCTTTTCTTTTTCTGTTAGGTTGCTATGGTATTTCATGCTTAAAATGATAACTTCACAATTAACCTACACTACTGAAGTCAACTGAAAAATGTTGACTCGAGCGGGATTTGAACTCGCACCTTTGGAATACCGGTCCGCCGCTCTACCTGTTGAGCTATCGAGTCCACATAGATTGGAGGCGAGTTTTTATGCAATTTAAGTGCACGAAATATTCTCGCGACAACTTAACGCTATCCATGAGGATGGATGTGTAGTGTTTCAATTCTATTTCAGAATCATCCTCAGGGTATTATGAAATGATAACTTCACAATTAACCTACACTACTGAAGTCAACTGAAAAATGTTGACTCGAGCGGGATTTGAACTCGCACCTTTGGAATACCGGTCCGCCGCTCTACCTGTTGAGCTATCGAGTCCACATAGATTAGAAGCGAGTTTTTATGCAATTTAAGTGCACGAAATATTCTCGCGACAACTTAACGCTATCCATGAGGATGGATGTGTAGTGTCTCAATTCTATTTCAGAATCATCCTCAGGGTATTATGAAATGATAACTTCACAATTAACCTACACTACTGAAGTCAACTGAAAAATGTTGACTCGAGCGGGATTTGAACTCGCACCTTCGGGATACCGGTCCGCCGCTCTACCTGTTCAGCGATAGAAACTCGCCTCCAATCCCTGTGGACTCGATAGCTTAACAGGTAGAGCGGCGGACCGGTATCCCAAAGGTGCGAGTTCAAATCCCGCTCGAGTCAACATTTTTCAGTTGACTTCAGTAGTGTAGGTTAATTGTGAAGTTATCATTTCATAATACCCTGAGGATGATTCTGAAATAGAATTGAAACACTACACATCCATCCTCATGGATAGCGTTAAGTTGTCGCGAGAATATTTCGTGCACTTAAATTGCATAAAAACTCGCCTCCAATCTATGTGGACTTGATAGCTCAACAGGTAGAGCGGCGGACCGGTATCCCGAAGGTGCGAGTTCAAATCCCGCTCGAGTCAACATTTTTCAGTTGACTTCAGTAGTGTAGGTTAATTGTGAAGTTATCATTTTATAATACCCTGAGGATGGTTCTGAAATAGAATTGAAACACTACACATCCATCCTCATAGATAGCGTTAAGTTGTCGCGAGAATATTTCGTGCACTTAAACTGGATAAAAACTCACCTCCAATCCTTGTGGACTCGATAGCTCAACAGGTGGAGCGGCGGACCGGTATCCCGAAGGTGCGAGTTCAAATCCCGCTCGAGTCAACATTTTTCAGTTGACTTCTGTAGTGAAGGTTAATTGTGAAGTTATCATTTCATAATACCCTGACGATGATTCTGAAATAGATTTCATGCTTAATTCCTTTTATTTCCCATCACTTTTTCATCATCATGCGCTTCAAGTTCAACGAATATATCTCTATCACTTGGTATCTCTTCAACTTTGTTGCAATAATAGTCTCTATTCATTATGACTACAGCACCCCCTTTGTCGGCCTGCTTTATTATAATGTTCGTATCACTTTGGAGATAAAAGACCTACAAGTCGATATCAAAAAATTCATCAGCCACGTTACATACCATTTAGACCGATTGTAGGTGGACCAGGGTGCCCAACAAGTCGCCCCAGCAACCTAATAGGTATAATTATCAAACCAGTGGTCTAATATTTGAGGAGTAACTTAAGAGACAGCACTGAATTCCTGAATAAATTAACTGAAAAGTACCAGAAGAAACTATACTAACTAGCTTCGATATGACCTGCCTGTACACCAATATCCCCCACAATCTTGGTATGGAAGCTATACGATACTAGTTGACAAAATATCTGCCAAGCATCGCTAGCCGTTTCTCCCAAGAATTCATCGTCGAGGGAATAAAGTTTATCTTGCAAAATAATACATTTACATTCAATGACAGAACATTTCTGCAATAAAAGGGCGTAGCAATGGGAACAAAAATGGTACCATCGTACGCTACATTAGAAGAGGCCATGAATAAAGACCTAGCCAATGTAAATAAATGGTGTGAGGAAAACGGTATGAAGAGGAAAACTTCAAAATACCAGGCAATGGTAATGGGAAAGTCGCAGGTTAGGCCTAAGTTCCATTGTGAAAACGTTATCGTTCTCATCGCTGACGATTTTGAAATGCTCCGAGTCACAGTGGACGAACAAAATGAAATTTGAGAAGCACATAGCCAAATTATGTAGAAATACTCTCAGCAAATTGCCCTACTTAAGCGTATGAAAAAGATGCTGCGACTAGAAATAAGAAAGAGGCTTTACAATCCTTTTATTATTCGTCACTTCAACTATTGCTCAGAGACCTGGCATTTCTGTAGTGAAAATGGAACTGCAAAATTAGAAAAAGCTAACGAACGTGGTCTTCGATTCGTGTTTAATGAAAAACAATAGCCTTACTGCGAATTACTTAATAAGATAGTATTGCCGTCACTTGCCAATCAAAGACTTGTAAAAATAAGCTGTACAGTTTTTACAGCTATTAACAATAAACATGCTCTTACAAGTATAAAAAAGCCAATAGAGTTCAGAAATACCAAATATGATCTGAGATGGAAGGATATTTTAAAACTGCCAAAGGACAACACGTCTATTTATAGCTTGAAATCATGACGTTACCTTCCGCCAAAATTGTGGAATTTTATACCAGACACACACAGAACTATCAGAACATTTCAGGCTTTTAAAAATAGTATTAAGAAACTTGACTTATCAGACTTTTTGTAAGTTATTTTTATTAGTGTATATATAAGGCACAGTCCTATTTTATAATTAATGATTTACTTGTGATTATATTATTAAATTTTACTTTATCTTAAATAGTGCAATACCTGTAAATTAGCTGGGGTGTCACTTGAGACTTTGTCGCGATGTCATACCTCATTTAGCTAATTATATGACACATTAAATATATTGTATTATTATTATTATTATTATTATTATTATTGTTATTAGTGGGATATTTTGGCCCAATTCAAACGTCGAACTTTTCATGTGCCGAACCAAATGCAAATCAGTTTAGACAAATGATCTTGCTCATTAACATTACATTCGGCTCATGAAAAGTTCGACGTTTGAACTGGGCCTTAGAGAACACAATGTACGAGGACACAAGAACAAAGTTCGGGGAAGAAATTGGTCGATGGGCTAAAGACAATTGGTTGAGATATCTAGACGACTGCCATATCTTTTGGATATTTGGGGAAGAACAATTTCATGTCCTTCTAAACAACTTAAATCCAAACATCAAATTCACCATTGAACATGATACGAAACAGCTAGCTTTCCTGGAGATAATGGTAAAGAACAACTACATACTAACCACTGATATAAACTATAAAGTCACAGATACCAAACAACACTTGGATTTTACGTCGAACCATCCACGCCACATCAAAAAGGATATTCAATTCAACTTAACCCGTTGTATGTGCACAATAGGGACGATGAGGAAACAAGAGATAAGACACTCCAACCACTAAGTCAGATAATAATCAAACAAGGTTATCGAGAAAGAATAATTCAAATCGGCCTCACAAACGCTCTTGATTGAAACCAAAACGAATTGAGAACATGTCAACGAGACGAAGACCAAGAAAACTGTCCGACATTAGCAACCACATTTAATGCCAACAACCCGAACATATTTCCAGTGTTATAAACTCACCAGACCATATGCTTTTGTTTTCCGCCAGTTTTTAAGTTCGGCGTAATAACCTCGCTCTCAAAGCAGGCAGTGGTATTTGAGTGTTTCCGGGGGAAAGACGAGGTTGAGATAGAGGTCTTCATTTAAAATAAAAACCGGGTACCATGTTATTACTGGGAAGTAAAAACTGGCTGTCAGGTTATTACGTAAAAATAATAACCTCACACCAATTTACTAAAAATTAGCATAACAAAACTTATTTAATTCATATTTGAAACAAAAATGTACATCCATGCATACACTAATATATCAATCAAAATCACACAACGTCGATCTAAAACACAAAATTGATGAAGTCAAAAAGTCCAGTTCACGACTTTAAGTTAAAGTTAATAGTTATATCACAAGTTGTTTTTCTTATCTTTGGTTTTTTCTCCAGGTTCTTCAACCTTTTTCTCCTCTACCTGAACAGGCGTAATACACACCCTTTTTGACTGTGTTGCATTCCCGTACAATACAGACGAAACATTTTCTTCTACTTCTACTTCTTTGCTTGTTCTTTTGTACGCTCGAACAGCCAGACTTCGATGGCCTAAGACGATTTACATCACCGACTCATAACTTGCAAAAATAATCCAAATGAATCATCAAAATCACTTATTTTAGACAGATTTGACAGAAAGTATATGTGTCCTGACAAAATCCTGAAAGAAAACTGCCACACAGTTTAAACATATAATATTTTATGAATGTCTTTCAATACGTACCATCAAAACTAACCTGTTTTTTTCACATATAAGCTGTTCGTCTACTCTCTCGTCGTATAACCTCGTTGCAGTTGTGGCTTGTCTTAAAACCTTTAATTCCTCCAGTCTCACACAATCGCTTTACCATGCTCCCTAACTTGTTGTGTCCCAACGAAACTGTAGAATACCAACAATTGGCCTTCGGGATTTTTAACGGGAAAAGATAAAAGGCGTCACTGGTTCTTTCTTTTGGACTATAAGTGAAAAGCCATTTATTAGTACACATAATCATAGCTAAATACTTCTACGCTGCATGCAATCGAAATTAACATGCGTGATTAAATCCAACTTACATGTAAAGAAATTTATATTGCAATACACGTACGACTCTTATTAAAGACTAATATACTTTTCATATAAACGAACTATGCATCTCGACGAGTCGGGATTTTCATGTGCACAAGTAACTTTTGGTTTTGTTTTTCTGTGGTTAAGACCACCAGCGTTGGTCTTACGGACATCCTCAGTATATTCAAAATATTTCTTTCCTTGACCTTCGTACTTTTTACAATTTGAGAATTCACACAAAGAAGACGCCGATGTTCCTTTCCACCACGTAATGCAAAGTGAAGTCCAAACAAGTACAGCAATGTCTCCACCAACTGTTTGCCATTTTCTTACCCTAGAATATTGTCTGACCACGGCTGATTCTCTTCGTCGAGCGAAATGACTTTAGGTCTTCTGCAGTGCGCCCCTATACCAACCACCGAACGCTCTCTCATAACAGTAACCAATGATGAACGTAATTTGCAGTAGAAATCATCGTTAAATAACTGGCATTGTTTGCCACACTGAGTTTTTAGATAACGTTGTATGCTACAAACCAAACCATGCAGCGAGTTACCAGGATATTCCGTGCCGTCCTGTTTCTTAACTTCAAACACAAAATGCGACATCGAATCACTAATCTCGTCTGCTCACATATCTATGAGAAGCGTCTTAAAACAACGGATAGACCTGTCACGTAGCGCCATTTTTGCTCTGTTTAAACGCCACGCTTCGAACGCTCTCGCCATCTATTCGTCCTTGTATCGGGTGGTCTAAAGAACAGACTGCAGAACTCGTTAATGTATTTCTGCATTGTCTAACAACCGATCAAACCTTTGCTCAATATCTGCGTCTTCGTCTGATGCAACACCACTCTCAGCTATTTCGGCAGATATAAACGAATTTTGAGAAAAAGAAACTTCTTCGTCACTCTCCACCATAACTTTTCCCTTATTACTGCAGTGAAAACTGCAAAACGCCATTGTGCATTACATGCTTGACTTAATTTATGCTATAGAGTTTAAAATCAATGGACTTGAATATTACCATATAAAAAAACTGCATTCCTACATCCAAATTCTTAATTGTTTTGTTTTTAAAATCAAACTATTAGATGTATGAATTGTTAATGTTGAAAACCTCCGGTAAACAAAAGCATATGGTCTGACGAGCAAATAAACTACTTAAAAGCCCCGGGGTTGGTTTTTATTCAAATGGAGAGACCTCGAATAAAAACCTCTCCCTAGGCTTTTAACCTATATATAAAGATAGGCCTACAAATGCTAATGAACAGTCCGAGAATAAAATCTGCCCTTTCCACAATAAAATAATTCATAGTAGACGACAACCACCCAATTTAAAACAACTGTTTGTAAAGTCGAAATTCACAGACAAAACAAAACAAATTGGGTCAAAGTGTGGGGGATATAAGTACTACACTTGCAAACAATTGAAAACAGGGAATTCATTCTACTTCAAAGCATTTGACCAGTCCTTAAAATCAAACAAAATATGGATTGCAACAGTAAATTTGTAATATACGTGCTAACCCGTGCAGGATGCAGAGAGAACTACATCGGTGAAACAAAATCTAGACTACGGGAAGGATTGACTGTTCACCGACAGCGCATCAGGGACACCAAATATACAATTTTACCAGTAAGCAAACACAGCGAATAATGTGCGGGTGATAAGGAGATCAAATTTACTGTCTTCCCTTTCTTCAAAATGAAAGTCGATGACGATGGTGCGTGAAGGACTAAGGAAAGCTATTTTATCCAGAAATTCAAACCTTTACTAAATACTAATTAGCGGGAAGGACTCAATAATTAACGGGAAAGAACTCAACAATGAGGGAATTGTCTGATTAATCAAGTTATTAATGACTTCACTATACAATTATACATAGCCTGAAGAACCACTGAAAAGTTGTGAAACGCGTAGCAAAATAAAATCTACAGTTAAGCCAAATTGTTCTTTTGGTATTACCAATTCATCACATACTCAATACCTGTATTTACATTTTAAAAAATTTAAATATATATATATATATATGCGTGTGTGTGTGTGTGTGTGTGTAGTGAAAAGATAAAGGAAACTCAAATGCACAGATAGCCTCACTTTAAGACCCAACAGTGATCTATTGCGAAAACGCAACTTTTAGCCTTCCGGCTGCAAATCAAACCCGCGACCCCGCTAATCGAGTGCGAGGCTATGCAAACTGAGCTACGGATGCAGTTACCAAGAGCATGGCCACGAGTTCAGTATTCAAGAGGTGAGAATGCCGATTAAGAGTACAGTAGGACCTCGCTAACTGGAACTCGGTTAACTGAAACTCATCGCTAACTCGAACCAAATTCAATTTTTCCTTGGATTTGATCACATTTCCCCAATCATTTACTACCACATAACTCGAACTCGGTTAATTCGAACATCCCGCTAACTCAAACGAATCTCATACTCCCTTGGTTCAAATTTACCCTGTTAACTCGAACTCTGTTTTTGAAACGTCGGTAGATAAACCTGAAAGTGTCTGGACGTAGCTGTTCGACTAGTCGGAATCTTGAATCTTTATTGATAACTTGACAATGTATAGAAACTTAATTCAAATCCAGAAAAGGCCATCTTTCCGGAGTAACGCAGTTTAAAGTCCACATAAGGAATTGATTATCCGGGGTAAATATTGCGCACACCATTATAATTCGATAAAATGATTCTTAGATTTTCGCACAATATAGCCTTGAGTAGCCCGTAGCAACTGTTCTAGTTCATCCAGTTTATTTTGTAGGAATTTCAGAAATTTGTACAGCCGTATGTACACGACCCAAACATTCCATGAACCTGCACATCTATTCTGGTGTAGTCATTTTATCATAAACAGTTATTCAACTCAATAGTGATAGACATTAAAATATGGTAATATTAGAATTCAGGACAACACATTCAACTCTATCCATGATGAAAAATTAAAATATTCTTAACTGACTGGACCAAAATGACGGGCAAATGCGGATGAATCATAAAACCACGATACCGCATTGTTACCTGGATACTTTAAATTCAACGCCCACCCCGCTAACTAACACTATTTTTCATTACCGTTGGCAGTTCGAGTTAGCGGGGTTCTACTGTATATTCATAAACAGTATAACATTTTTACTCGATTATTATAAGTAAACAGATGAAGGAAACTGAAGTGCGCAGATACCTCCACTTTAAGACCCTTTATTGGCATTCCCGCCTGCTAAATACTGAACTCGTGGCCATGCTCTTGGCAACGACCTCCGTAGCTCAGTTGGCAAAGCATCGAACTAGATTCGCATGGTCGCGCATCGGATTCCCAGCCGGAAGGCCAAAAGTTGCGTTTTCACAACAGGTCCTGGTAAGGTCTTAAAGAGGAGGTATCTGGGTACTCGAGTTTCCTTCATCTGTTCACTTACAACAATCGAGTTAAAATGTCATACTTTTTGTATATAAATATATATATATATGTATGTACACCAATGATGAGTACCACGAAGGTTAAAGCGTTGGAATGAAAATGTAGAGCGCTCAATACCGTTACTGGTAGAGCGAATAAGTAAATACAAAAGACAAAATTTTGCTGTCGCTACTCTGAGTTTCACGCGCTCAGGCGATCATCAGGCAACTGACAGATGAGATTTAATTATTCACATATATACAGGTGACAAAAGTTTAAAGGCAGTGTTTCGTTACATGTCGGCATTTGTTAAATAGTTCGGACCGTCTGTTCAAAATGTTTTTCCCTTGTCTCTTTAGTATAAGCAAACTTGCTTATACTAAAGAGACAAGGGAAAAACATTTTGAACAGACGGTCCGAACTATTTAACAAATGCCGACATGTAACGAAACACTTCCTTTAAACTTTTGTCACCTGTATATATGTGAATAATTAAATCTCATCTGTCAGTTGCCTGATGATCGCCTGAGCGCGTGAAACTCAGAGTAGCGACAGCAAAATTTTGTCTTTTGTATTTACTTATATGTATGTATATATGTATGTATATATATATGTATATATATATATATATATATATATATATATATATATATGTATGTATATATATATGTATGTATATATATATATATATATATATATATATATATATATATTTATGTATATATTGTATTATTTATTTTACTGTAAAATGCTATCGCTACTCATAGTTTCACGCGGTACGCGATCATTGGTCAGTTGTCTAATGATCGCGTACCACGTGAAACTTTGAGTAGTGACAGCATTTTACTGTAAAATAAATAATGTAATATATTACGCTCTACCCATGGTGTTGAGCGCCTTTAAACATTACGCCTATGGTGTGACATTTGTGTTCAATGCTGTTCTTGGCATATAAATATATATATATATCGACTAGATATTATCACCTTCAATAAAATCATCTTTTTTATTTTAGGTATTTTGGGGACAATCACATCAAGACTATCCCGAAGGACCTTTTCAAAACAACACCAAACCTTACAGCAGTGTAAGTAATCGACGTAGACGTTATAGCATTTGTACGGTTCAAAGGTGATCAACATGGATTCCTGAGCATCTGATACGAACTTTTGATTTCTATTTGTTTGTCTGAGAGGGTCAAAGACTTTTTAATCGTTATGTGAATCTTTGAATGTCGTGTGATAGTTGTCCCTGAATATTTAATGTCCTTAAAGTAAAATTAGCAAGCACAAAATTCTACTTTCTCGAAATATTAATATCGATTTCCCAAAATTTTTCGAAGGTGATAGCAAGTTTAAGAACGTTTTGAATAATTCGTTGTTGTACTTTCCCTTCCAACCATGCCGAAAGTCTTATGATATGGCTACATAAACCATTTCCTAAAATATTCCGACAAGTGAAAGGTTACCAGTAAAAAAATTTCCGTGGTTTGATTTGCAAATATGTATTTTAAAGAAGTTTTGAGTGAAGGATAATTGGTTTTCCTCCTTAAGCAGACGCTTTGGAAATTTCATTATACTAACCTTTGTATGGACTGGGATGAAAAGAATTCTGTCTTACCCCAAACAATATAACTGTGAAAGGAATGTCAGATTGGAGCTCGAAATTTACATTTCTTGATGTTTAATGGGAAATCTTTCAGAAAATATTTTTTAATTTTGGAAAAACATTCTTGTCACAGCAACATATTTTTTGAATTGCACTTTGTGATTTCCCGATATTTTTCTTTATGTGCAGTCATAGAGGCCTTTCAAGCTGTTTATAACCACTGCGGCTTTAGAAGTGAATATCCTTAAAGAAATGTAACGAGTTTTTTGACGAATTTCGCATCTCCCACAATACTGGTGATTTTTGGGACATAATTTTATAAACACTTTCCTGAGACTGAAGTCGAACTCAATGGAGCGGAATCCATTGTTCTTATGCAAAGCGTTACCTCATACGAACAGTACAAAGGGAGAAGTGTAAGCGGTCACTTACTACAACACTTTTTCAAGAAATTCTCGTTACCAGTACTTCTTCAGTTTACAGTGTGGAGTTTAATTTTTCTTTAAGATTATACACGAGACTTACACGAATATCTTGCAAATTTTGTTGTTTTTGGTCAATGGTTAAATGAGATAAAACGGCTTCTTCCTGTTGCTATGGCGACAGTAATTAGTGTCTTCCGACACCTCGCAAAGCTTTTCTAGCAAAATTTTTCGACTCTATAAATTTTAATCATCAGTTGCACAAAAGTTTACTTCCATTTTCAAAGACATCGGTCAATGAACAACGTCGTTTTTTCACTAATGAAAGTTACGTCACTTTGTGAATGACGTCATTTTTATATTGTGTCAAGTGACTGAACTGCCTTATGTTTGCCCTCAGCTAATATTTTTTGCTATGGAACTATCTTAGAAAATTTAAACACTTACTTATTACACCCATGACCATACTCTAACTTACTTATTGAATATTTGTAGTGGAGGCGAAATTAATTGTAAGTTTAGAACTACTAGTGGCATAGCCTGTTATCTTCTGAATTGTACGAATTTGTTGGTCTCATAATGAATGTAAAGAGCCTGAATTGAGATTTAATTTTATCCTTTGCAACAAAGGATTACCTTTTTTATTCCTTTTCAAAGGCAGTTAACTTGCTAGTAATCAGACCAGAACATTTTATGACCTGTGATAAAACAGATAACTCAAGCTCTGTAATAGACATCTGACAAGTTTTTAATTCTGCAATGCATTGTATTGTACACCATACGGTACACAAGAATCAAGCAACGCAAAATCTTCGAAAAATTGCGAGAAAAAATTGATATCCATGATAACCACATCATGGAAGATGTAACCATGTATGAACATGCATTCTATCGTTTTTAATAAACTTAGAAAAGTGGTGGGCTAAGTTTAAAGGACCGGCACGGGTAGGTGTGGATGTTGGTAAACTGATCAAATAATGAAATGTAACAAATAAACAGACCATTGATATACAGTTCTTTCTTTTCTTAAAAAACTAATTAGTCAGCTTACTTTTTGTTTGTGCTTGAACAACAATGTCACAAATCTCCTGCGAGCATCGACATACCTAGACATTTTCTGTCGTGATTGCACATACGACCGCAAGGCAGAAACGTGGGAGGTGTACCATGGTTGCATTGTGTTTTTATATGCTGGTCGGAAAATAATGGTTGTGGTTGGAGAATATGGTGGTTATTGATCGTCTTATTGTACTTTAGTCTAGAGAATGAAGGTATCTGGTGAGGACTAAATTTCCTGCGACTATAATCGTGCATTTCCGTCCACACGACCAAGGTTTACTAGACAAGTCTATACCTTTGACACGTTTTCTTTGCTCTTGTGTAGTGCAAAGATTGACAAATTTTCCCTTGCCAGGTTCGTTAAAAAATTGGCTTGACCAGGTTTCAAAGAAGGAAACTTATTTGTGCGTATGGTCATGGAAAACTTTACAAAGATTTATGCATACTAAGTATCAGGGAGCTGAACTGTGACTTTCTCCTTCATTTTTCAAGCTGACCATTTGTCAATTATGACTATGTTGACAGGTAAGTCTACTTTGAAATTGTCATGTCTTGTACCGAAATTAGAGCAAGACCACCTCTTGGGTACAACGACGATTTATGGTTACCACTGCCGGTCACGATTGCTTTAATCGGCTGGTAACAGCAAATGTAAGGTCTCTTAAAGGTAACATTTTCAGGCTGGTTTCAATCTTGACACTTCATTTCAAGTGGATTACTTTGCACTTCTTTTCAATTTACCTTTACAGCTTTACCTTAAAATTTTGAAAAATCAGTTTATTAATTACTTATGAAAAATAGCCATTACTGGCTTTAACATTACTGATGTATGTTGAAAGTTCTCCATAAAATGATCACAAGTCTCTCCAAATAAAAGCGGAATTTATTCTTGGATGAAATATAAAAGGCGTACAAGAATGATCTGAAGTTTCCTACTGCCTGGGTATTTCAGTATCTAGGTTAATGTCACATCTCTAGATTGTTCTCTTTACACGCTACACATCAATTTTTTGTGGGTTACTAGTTGCTTGTAAAGCTTCGGTGATATGGTTTAATTCACGGGTTTTTCCTTCCATTCTATTGTACAGATAAGACTATCGAAGAGTAACTATTCGGGAGTATCTCTGGGTTTTATGTTACGATAGAAATGGAGATCAAATTAGCGGTTCGTGCTTTTCAGTTTCTGTGAATGTCAATAGTAATAGTTCCATCTGGTGTTGAAACTGGAGTTTTAAGAAAAGACATTCGTCGGTTGTGTTCATGTTCGTTGTTGTTGGTAAAAGACCAAATGTTTCGTGTAAAGACATTGTATCTGTGTGCTATGTAGGAAAAAGTAAGGAGGAATTACAAAACTGACAAAGCGAAGGTCAGTCAAAATCATGGGAATATTACAAACAAACATCGAAATGCCTTGGAAATATCTTAAGAAAAACGTAACTCTGACAAACTAGACAACCCCAAAGCAGCGGTGGATCCAGACTAGTTCCATGGGTTTCATTGAACCGGTCAAAATTTGATAAAAATAATGTTAATTAAAAAATTCAAGTAAAGGATATGTAATGCCGTTGCATCATTTGGGTATTTTTATGCTTGAAAAGCCCAATATTATTAAAAGTGGAATTATTTTCCTGTTATTTCTTTGGCAATGTCTTGAACTACGGATTAAATACCGTGGGCAAGAAGCAAACCGAATGTGAACTGCTCGTAATCTGCTTAAAATTTCTTTGATTGGTTAGCCAATTAAGTTTAACCTCTCAAACGTCTCTACTAATGGTTAACCAGAAAGTGAACCGCTCAAACCTCATCATGATTGGTTAGCCAATTAAGTGGAACTTGTCAAGATTGCCTTCGATTGGCCTCGTAGGTTTTGTGAACCGCTCGTGAACCTGTCAGCCTTTATAAATACTAATGAGCGATGGCGGCATTTCACGCTCGAGGAAACCCGGTTTGCCGTAAGGAAGACTGTTCCCATACGACATTGGCTTGGTTTACAAAGACATCGTTCGATTTTCTGGCGCGGATAAAGTCAAATTTATTCAAAACGTCTGGAAACTGACCGTCTTTTTAATTTTCCTTCGACACTGGAAAGTGGTGGTCGACATCGAAAGTTCAAACCGGATTGGTTAGAAAGCAATCCTTGGCTGGTTTATTCAAAGTACTTGGACGGCGCTTTTTGTCTACCCTGCGTTTGTTTTGGAATGGAGTTTGGCAAAAACGGTGCGAAGCTCAACCGACGATTTAAATCTCCACTCGCGTTCTGGACATCTGCATGCACTAAGTTTCAGATTCATTCGTCTGGGAAGTCGGAAATACACAGCGCGGCTGTGATTGCAATGCAGGAGTTCACCCAGATGATGAGAAACCAGGTTGCTCGGATCGATCAGCAGTTAAATGAACAGATGCAAGCTCAGGTGAGAGAAAATTGAGAGAGGATAAAATCGATCATAAAGACCTTTATTTTTTGTGGCCAAAACAACATCCCCCTTCGAGGAAGAGATGATAGCCCTGACGACGAACGTCTCCAAGGAAACTTTCAAGCCCTTCTCGCATTTCGAATTGACAGCGGCGACGAGAAACTGAGAGAACATCTGGAGAATGTGCCTCGAAATGCTACGTATCGTTCCAAAACCATACAGAACGAGATTATTGAGACTGTGGGAGGTTATATTTTGTCAAAGATCGTCGCCGAAGTTAATTCGAGTAAAATATTTTCTATAATGGCCGACGAAGCTGCTGACATATCCAACCAGGAAAATCTCTCTCTTGTTCTTCGCTTTGTTGATTCTTCAGGAATCATACGAGAAGAGTTCGTTGGATTTCACCTTTGTGGAGAAGAAATGACTGGAGAAGCTATTAAAGATGTTATCCTCAATTGGATTACTGGCCTTGGTTTGAGCATGGATGACTGCAAGGGTCAACCGTATGATGGTGCAGGGAATATGGCTGGCAGGTATGTTGGTGCATCTACATTAATCCAAAATCAATTCCCAAAGGCTATTTATGTTTATTGCATGAATCATCGCTTGAATCTTTGTGTTGCTAATTCTTGCACATTACCATTGGTCCGTAATATGATGGGAACTGTCAGAAAGCTTTCTGAATTTTTTCCTAATTCGCCAAAACGACAACACCACCTGGTTGAGAAGGTAAAGGAACTGTTGCCAAACAGCAATCACAAAATTTTGATTGTGTGTGCCGCACTCGTTGGATTGCTCATCTTGATGGTCTTGACAGGGTGGTTGAACTCCTGCTTCCAGTATTTGCTACCTTAGAAGATATCTCTTTGAATAAAGATGGTGATGGTGTTATTGGAGCTGGTAATTGGAACTCTACTAGCAGAGATGATGCGCAGGTCTTAACAAATGCTGTTACTTTTAAGTTCATTGCAGCATTGGTCATAGTGAAGTATATCCTTGGGCTTACAAGACCTGCAACAGTTAAACTGCAAAGGGAAGAAATGGACATCCTGGCTGCTGAACAAGAAATCTCAACCCTGAAAGGTGCTCTTGAAGAAATTTATTCCTATGTTGATCAACACCAGAACAGGCTTTATGAGGAGGCTGTCCAACTCTCTGAAAGATTTGGCATCCAACCTTCTAGACCTAGGACTGTTCAGCGCCAAATTTATAGAAGTAACTGCCCATGATCATCTTCTCAGGGTTACTACCGAATTAACTTGACTCAAGTTTTTTTTGCACATGCTCTACACAATTGGAATCACGCTTCAACAGCTGTTCTGTTGAAGAATCCTTCAACCTGGAAATCTCATGTTGAAGAATTCTGTCAATATTACAACCAAGATGTACCAAATATTGCTGGATTGTCTGCTGAATTAGATCTTTGAGAAAGGTTATGGTATGAGAAGAAAGAAAAAGCTGAAGACATTCCTGCAAAGCTTAGCAGCACTTTAAAGGATGTTGATCCAGCTTGTTTCCTAAATATCTTCACAATTCTTCAAATCCTGGCCACAATTCCTGTCACATCTTGCTCATGTGAAAGATCAATTTCCTCCCTTCGAAATCTGAAGAGTTATTTGAGGAGCACCATGGGACAAGAACGGTTAAATGGTTTGGCTCTCATGTACACCCACAGAGACATGGAATTGAATTTGGAAGATATTATTTACTTATTTGCAACCCAGCATCCCAGACGAATGAGAATGGTAAACATATTATGTTCTGATGATTAACATTTTCCCCTGTTTTTTTCTTAAACCTTCTGTACATTGACACTGCTCTTTTAAGAGCATCTATGGGCTCATAGGTCAGGAACCTCCCCGTGGTCGAGCCTGGTAACATGTTAATGGCTAATACCTGACCAATTATTTTTTTATTATTTTTCATAATATGAAAAACAGAATAAAAATAAATTTTGCTCAACAAGTTGATAATGTGTTATGTTTTGAGGAACCTTTTGTGGCTTTTTGCAAGCAAGCCAGTTGTACATAAAGTTGCCCCCATAATGCAGGAGATGGCATCTCAGAGACTTTAGGTTTCAAAATTTCCTGGGGGAGCATGCCCGCAGACCCCCTAGAAGAATTTCCCAGTTGGTGCTTGGAACCCGTCATGATATAGGCTGAATCCACATTTGCAAAGAAGAGCATGCGACCTTAACAGTGTTAAATGACTAACAATTTGTTGTCACGGCATCAAAGAGAAACGCAGAAAATTTTAAGAACGCCGCACAAGACATAAATTTCATTGCACGTAAAGTCAACTAAACGGAATGACGCGTTTCTATCAAGATGAAATTAAATATTAACCCCAAAAAGTGCCTATATTTAACTTTCTGAAGGCGAATTTACACTGGACGCGGGTGTCACGAAAATGGTGAGCGACGCGAGCAAATTTCGTATCTGCACCTGACTCGAGCGACGGGTAATTGAGTACATTGCCCTTATTCTGACCATGCGTGAAATCTTAAAGAAAAGCCTCCTGAAAGAAAATCTCCATTACGAAGATTCGTCAAGTAGTGGCCCTTTTCTTTCTTTGTCCTGTACGTCGATGACATCAAAAACGGCGGTGGATACACGACATAATTAAAGAAATGAAAATCAAGGAGCATACTGTAATCAAGTGCGTGGATTGGCCTTTATACGAAAACAATGCACAATTATGTACAATGAGATATTGCCGAACTTAATTTATATTTAACTTTTTAATTTATATTTTAATTTAATTTATATTTATATGGGAGTTTCCTTCTTACTGCATATTCCATAAGTTTATCGTCCATATTTCAGTCTTATGATTTGATATTTGTTGTAGCTATACTGTGTGTTGACAGCTCTTAAATAGGCTTAAATCAGTTTCTCTTTTCCGATTGGTCCTTCTTCATTTCGTCGCGCGGATGAATAAACAGAACATGTTTCTATGTGATTTGCGTCGCTCGTTCGATTAAATTTGGACGCTCGCGTCTGGTATAGATGCCCACATATTTACTTGTTTCTAAAAATTTCCCTAGTGTCCGACGTAGACGCACCTCGAGGCTACATAAAAAAAGAAAGCTGAACGCATCACTTCATCACCTATACTTTTTCTACTTTTTGTGGGTTGAGATTTGTCTTTCTTTTGCCAAGGCAAAATGGCTGGCATCTCCTTCTCACCCTTACTTATATTGCCCTCGATGTGTGCAGTACATATCCCTATACTGGCATGTCTTTCTACACAATCGGACCGAGGATGTTGAAAATGAATTTTATTACTTTCTCAGTGTGTATTTGTGAACCAAAGAACTTCAATCCTGAGCCTTTCCTTTAACGATTTTTACATTGTCGATTTTGTAATTTTATATAAAATAAACTAATTATGAGATTAAGTTGCGTTGTGGTTACAGAGCCTCTCATCGATATAACTAGAGCTTCTTTTCATGGAAATGTTTTTCAGATTAGACAGCTTTAGGACACTTAACTGTCACTAATTACATTTTGCATGTATTTTTTTATTTGGACGTTTCTTCTTTGTTCTAATGTTTTCCAGCTTAACTTATCTTACCAATCAGGTTAAGCATGACGTCTCACAATCTGCGGGTTGATACTTTCCATTAAGGCCCAGTTCAAACATCGAACTTTTCATGTACCAGAATCTAATATTAATGAACAAAATCTTTTATTCAAACTGATTTGCATTTGATTCGGCACACGAAAGGTTCGATGTTTGAACTATGCCTAAGACGCTACAACAGGAATTTCCATCTCCAAATTTCAGATAACCTCTGGAAAAGCAGATATTTGTCACATATGTAGAACCTCATTTCAAACACTCTGTGGCGGATTTAGGATTTTTATCACCTAAGTCAAACTTAGGTGAATTTAGGTAAAACTTAGGAATTTTCTTTGCAGTGGGGAGTGGGGGAGAAGGGGTTAGTAGAAAACACGCACTATGTTTCTCATATGGTAATTACGTGCATTTTACAATAAATCATAATTTCATTTTGAATTACTGAGTTGAAGCTAAATCGGATTGGACAAATCAAAAGCGAGTACAAGTAGATTTAAACGTAAATCAGAACCTTCTCACATGCGACAGGCTGAAGTAAGAGAAAGAGCAGAGGAACCGAAGGAAACTTTTGATTTGGGTTTTTGTCAACAGTTTTGTGACATCACAACACATTCCTGACAGACTGATTATAGTGCGTCAGGGTCTTCAATACATATGTCAAACGCAGTATACAATTTTGTCTGAATAAAAAGGTCTTTACACATTGCCCGACAAGCTGTCGTTCGAGTTAGGATTAAGGATTCCAGTCATTACAGTTACGATTGCATTTCCAAGGCATTTTATGCTGGTATCGCGAGAACAAAAGGCCTATCTCATTCGATTTTGTATTGGCTCCATTTCATATGGTATTGGGTGAACATAATCTAAATTACTCTTTAGTATTAACCAGTATTATAATGTCTGAAATCAATGGTAAGTCTAATTTTCCTGTCTAAATTTTAATGAAATCTAATCATATAGATCATTCTACCTGAGAGCAATGCGTGTCTTCTTTCCTACTGCATAGTACTCGGCGCCAAAATTACTATTATTATCCAGACGTTTACTACCATCAGAAGAACGACTGCAAACGCTTAATGTCGACAAGAGTTTCAGGTGAAAAGGAAGGTCTTACCATCATTGCTGTTAAGCGCAGTAAGAAAGCGTTTCAAAAAGCTCGTAGACAACATGTTGAAAGACCGTATGACCGTCATTGAAAACGATCGCCACACGCTAATTAAAGCGTTTCGAAATCAACAAAACACTGTTTATGATGACCAATCATAAGACGACCGATGAAAGGTTATAGTTTCGGCAAGGTGATATACCTCAGCAAACTTGACATGATGTCATCACAAATTTGGCAAAAACTTCAAAGTTTATATCGCTAAGCCAATAGCTGATGCTGTTAAGAAGCATCTTAAAATGTTGAGCCAATCAGAGCAAGTGAAACAAAATGAAGATTCGGCAAAAGAAGCAGCTAAATTGGTTAAACCAATCACGGCTCACGATAAATGCAGTTTGAACAAACCAGCAAATTGCAAAGACGAATACAATCGAAAGGTTCGGCAAACTGGTTGAGCTTTACCGAGAAACCAGCTAGAGCGTGATTCTGATGCTCGCCTATGTTACCAGAGACAACAAATGCACTAGATCTAAATACGACGTCGGGAATTAAGATTCGGCGATATAAACAAAGCTATCTGACAACATCACAGCGGCAAATATGCGACGCAAAGTCAATCTGATATCTTAGGATAGTTTGATAGTCACCTTAGTCGGCTGACCTATTTGACGTACCCAAAATCTGCCACTGAACACATTAACTGGAGTTATATAGGGGAATGTTGTAACAGGTTTGAAGTCAAAGAAAAAAACCCAAAAACTATGAGAAATGTTACACTTTACGCGAAAATCATTAAAATCATGAACCATGGAACAAATTAATGGAGCCAACAACAATTCAAAACCTCATCAAGGTTTGTATGCTATTCTTTTGAACCAACAAAAGAGCAAAGCAGAATTCTAATTTATTCACTCCTACATCCACAAGCATTACCATATCCATTTATTACTCGCTGTTGAGCAACAATATTTCCTCTAGTATTTTAATAAAGCTTTTTTCCGCTCATATTCGACTCATTGTAGGTTGTACATGGACAGTCGAAATGTCGCTATATTACCTCTTTGGTCTGATAATGCTTTTTGCTACGTTTCTTTATGTATGTTTAAACCTGACCGTGGTGCTTGTATAGCGTCTGTTATTTTACTTGGAAGCACTGCATTTCAAAGTTAATTCTTAACTTTCGTTTGGTTCAGTGATCTTCCTGGATCGATTATGAAGCCTTTTCAAAACATTCTGGCAGCTACTTAATAAGCGACCTAAACGATCACGTTTTGTATGTTCCAATAAATTTTAGGCCAAAAGTGACACATTTCCAGTACACATTTAAATGTTTTGAATTTCTTACAGTGGTCGTGTATTAAACAACCTATTCTTAACTCTGTGACATCTTCCATTTTTTTAAATGTTAGTACTTAGTAGGTTTCAAATGTAACTTAACTGAAACTTTCTGCTCACATTTTATGGATGGGAGGAAGATCCTTAACTACAACGGTACGGTACATAGCATTTGGCCTAGGAAAAATCTTACGCAGATTGGTGATTTGACGTTCTTAGTCTTTATTCACGAAATATATTGTAGATACGACAAAGTGCACGAAGTCAGATCCGTACCTGAGCTCAAAATTTACAAAATTACGTGATTAATATTTCATTCGTCATTTAGCATTGACATGGTACTTCCTTTATTCCGAGTCTACTGAAATAAGATTGTTTCAATGTGCCACAATTCAGTACAATGTAAAGATGTCACGTTTTGAGACGTTATGTTAGGTTGTAAGATACTTATTTCCATGAGGTTAAATCAAACAAGCAGAGAGATAGAAGACGATTTACTTTGTAAGAAATCACGTTAGAAGACTTAATTATACATTTTCATGACACTTTCTTTCGTTTCGTTACCAGACGCCATGTTACCAGGTAACACGTTACTTTATGTTGCAATCACGTTATCATGTAAAACGTTACACTGCAACGTATTTAGATCCTGCGGTACAAGACTTAACTTTGTAAAAAGAAGACATTATGCGGCAAGATGCTACATTACGTAGTAAAATGGTAAATCACCTTTTAAAGTACCATATCACGCTGCAATATGGCATATTACGTTGTAAGACACTATATAACCATGTAAGATTTACGTTAAATTGGAATACAGTGCATTAGATTCTAAGACGATGCATTACGTCACGTGCTATTACACCTTGTACATTCCGTTGTCAAAGTCAGAAACCGAAGTACGGTCACTCACTGTGGTTTGATAAAGGCATTGTGCGAGCCAACCGCGGTCTGTAGTAGTGAAACCGTGATGATACCGCGGTCGCATGTTAGGCTATCTTTAAGGACTACCTTAGTTATAAATTGGGGATAACTTAAGCAAATATCTCACTTTTACAACTGTACACACGGTAATTTAATCAATTTTTTCCGAGTAACTGAGCTCGTGTATTTCCATTCCAAAGGTATTTGTTTGATGAGGTCAGAGGGAAAATGAAGCTGCACGCCTGTAATATTTATGTAGTTGGGTCAACGCCGTCGACAGCCAAACGGGCCCCGGATCAAAATTTTTATGTGGGACCCTCCAAACCTCAAGTATTTTTAGTTCTAACGGCGTTATCGTGAAGTAAATAACTAAAGGGAAGCCATCGCATTTTCATTATATTAAAGATGTAAAAAAATCTCTTCACCAAATATTTATGAATTTATTCACCTAAAATACGTGTGTATGTTACCTTCTACAAAAAGTTAAGTACTAAAAGTACAAAAAGCAGATAATATAGCCTCTGACTCTTGCATGCATGTAATTAATCTATGACAATCCTAGTGCTTTCTTTAGATAGTACAATTAGTACTTTGGTTATTGCAATAATATTTTGGTTGACTTCTTAACAATAGTCCAAAACATAAATTAGACAGATTACGGTTTTGTACTTTATACTATGTCACTGTCTTAACTGTTAAAAGTTATAAAACATCAGTGTTTAGTTTTAACAAAAATCTTTCACATGCCTTCTTTATAGCAAAATCATTGATGACATCTTTAAAGTCAATACGCTTTGCAAGTTCAGCCTAAATGTTCAACATTGCAAAGTCGTTCAGTTTCTCTTGCCCCATAGTGCTTCTCAGAAAGTACTTTCTAAGTTTCTGCTTAGTAAATGAACGTTCAGCGGAAGCTACAGTAACAGGTAAAGTTTAGAAAGTCCTCAACGCAGTACAGACATTGGTGAAGAGTTTGTCCAACTTGAATCTTCTGATTTTGTTCAGAAGCTTCTAGGGAGGCAACGATTCATTCCCAAAATTAGCTCCATCAATGGCTTTAAGATGGAGGACGTCTTCTATGAACTCGTTTTGGGAAACATCATCAGGATATTTCTTTCCAAATATTTCGCAAGCCTAAAGAATTTGGTGTTCTGATAACTGCAAATACTGCCAAAGAAAACAACAGAGATCGTTGATGCTGTTTGCGGAATCGTCTCGTGTTGTTAAGCCTGCTATAACAGAATCTACAATGATGTAAAATACATTCAGCTTGAATGCACGTTCCTTCTCGCTCTCAGCACTCTGATCATCAGCAGTTGATTCCACCATTTCCTCATCTTTACGTTCGTTAAGAAAAGCTTTTCGTTTGCTTTTGCGCTTTGACGGAAATTCAGTTGGAATATTAGCAGCATTGGCCACTAATTTACATTCATTTAAAATTAAAGGCCATTTCTCGCGCAGCTCTATCAGGCCTTTAAGTAGACTCTTTAGGTCAGACCCTTCGACATCAATTGTTGCTTTTCTTGCTTGGATGATTTGGTTCCTTTTGTCAATTGCTACTAGGACTTGTAACCACACGGAAGACATTACAAGGCAGGTGACCGATGACCCGTACTTTATGGCTCCATTTACTTCGATGATTGGCTTCGCTGTCAGATTTAGAGACAGGAGCTGTTGTAGTGCGACTTTTAGACCACGTAGACGAGCTGCGAATGGTCGCACACTAGCCACACGATCTGTCCATCATGTGCCAGACAAGCCATGGAGGGAACATGTGATGTGGCGTTGTAATATCTGCCATCGTTGAGGACTACTAGAAAAAAGGTTGTAGATCGTTTGAACCATGCCAAAGTAAGTGACAGCCTCGGTGCAGCGTGCAGCAGAATCCGCTCCGCACAGGTTCAATGAATGCCAGCCACAAGGAGAGTATAAACATAACGGGTTGATAGCACTGATATGCTGTTGAGCACCATTGTATTTCGCACACATATTAGGAGCATTGTCGTAGCCTTGCCCTCGCTAATCAGCGATCGGTATTCCATACCTGTTCGGTTTTTCAAGGATTATAGTGGCGATCTCGATCCCCGTTCTCTGACAGCAATCAACAAAGACCAGAAAGCGTTCTTGGACCATGTAACTCTCGTTTTCTCTAGTCAGGTATCTCAGGATGAATGTCGTTTGCTCTATGTGGCTGACACCAGGGATGGCATCAACCATAATAGAGTAGTATTTTGCATGCTCTCGTTAATCCAAAACACATCTCCTAACATTGGCAGCGCAAATACTAATGAACTCATTTTGCGATTCTGGTGACAGGTAATGAGCCTGCAATCGTTCCCTTTTTTATTGTGCGACTTTGACTTTAATGACGTACTCTTCTAGTGGTTTTTTCTAGTGGTTTCTAGTGGAGAGTCATAATATACAAGGAAAGCTAACAAACCAAGAGAATTATCATTGTGAAAGTCGCCGATCCGGAGAGATGATCCATGAAATGCAAGTCCCCTCTCTCCGGGAAAAACAACCACGTCAGTTATTCGTGTGAGCAACTTATTTCATTTTTTTGTTTAAGAGAAAATGTTCTCTTCCATGATGACATCTGCCGGTATTGTTTTCCAAGTGCCTTTGAAGTTCACGCCAGGACACGTAGCACTTCTTATGTGAATCACTCTTCCCATGGTCAGGAACTCTTTCCCATAATTTCTTCCACTTCATCTCAGTACTCCATCCACTAGGAGATGCTAATGACGACTGTGTTGGATGATCCATTGTATGCGAAAACAATCTACATGGAAGACAATAAATTGCCTTCTTTGTAGAGCTAAAAACGATCCAACCACGACTACATGTTTCACCATTTTCTTTCCTGACATTGAGTGTTAAGATTTGGAATTTTTTACCAGCAGCATTGTATGGAAATTAATTTGGATGAGGAATATGACCAATCCTCACAATTTTCTCAATTCATTTGGTGCTGGGGATCCAGTCAAAGTCCAGACGTCAAATTTGAATTGTGCAGTCGGTCCAAACTTTGTATCATGCTCTTCACAGGTTGTCATTTCAATTTTCTTTGAAATCGCATCCTTGGTAACGGGTTTGTCGCTGTCATCGTCAACGTTAACATAACCCTCATCTTCTACATCATCAGGGACACGATAAGCGCCAGAATCGGTTATTTCCACTAAGCTTACTTGTTGTCGTGGTTCAGTGACTAAAGTTTGCGCGATGGTGTCTTGTGGGCAATGTTGAAACTCCACTTTTGATCCTGTCTGAGCGTCATCTTTAACTACACCAACATCAAATAATGTACGAGAGCCTCTATTTTCTTCATCCGCACGTTGCTGCTTCTCTCGTCTTTTTTGGGCACCGGATTTATGTTGGTAAGAGGACATCACACAATAATCGCTGATTACATCGATCACATTGTTGAATGAAGGCTCTGAAACCGGTTTTGACTCTGAGGAACAAATGAAATATAATATCCAGACAAGGCGACAGATTGAGCCAATTACGTCTAATTTAACTTAGACTACACACTACACAGTCGGTTGTCGCTACATTTGTTTTTTTTCAATTTTGTAAATTTGAATAAACAACAACCTATAAAGTATCATAAATTAAAAGCAAAACAACAGTGATAAAGTAAAAAAGACTCACAAACCGTTTATGTCTTCCGGAATTAATTTTGACTTCTTTGTCTGTTGGATGCGGACGAAACCTTGAATTTAAAACTTTATAAACAAACCAAGTGTTCTCTTGCGGCTACATCGCATATTCCCTCAAAAAATAGCAATTTTGATTGACAAGTTTGCTTGAGAAAAACTTAAAACCACTATTTACGTGGCAGATAATACTTCATCTTCAGTTCGTCATCGAGAAATATTATTTCAGGTATGGATTCGTATTTACTAGATAAAAATCAACGTGAAGCGTGTTAAAAATTTTGGGGGATAAGTTTTTTGGCCCGGGCAACGGAGAAAGTACTCCCCTTACAACCCGCTCGACGCTAATGAGTTGGGTTGGTGTAATAGTATAATTGACAGTACTTTTAAAGGATTATAGGTCATATACAGAAAAAAATACGATTAGACCTGCGAGGATGCACTAACTATATGCAATGTAACAGAAAGCAATCGTCCAGTTATGATAAACAGCATTAAAACTTTCTTCCAAACATGGTTTGGTAAAGCAAGTAAAGATCGCAAAAATTGTTTGAAAAAAGCAAAAGTAAAACAATGGCATAACGGAAAGCAGCTCATAGGTTTCCCATCATGCCTCGACAAGACTTGTAGCTATGCAATATTTGCTCCCAACATGTACATCTCCTTCCTTATGCAAAACGTTTTAATAACTCTAGCACTAAGGCAACGACTGTGTGGGAAACGCAAGAAGAAACCCACACTTTTACAATAATCACTAGTTTAAATTATTTATTCTCGATCACAAGGAAAGACAATCGTCACAATATCACAACCCACAGAGCACATGCACAACTCACAGTGCCTGATTATATTACTGATCACATTACCTACATATACACTTCCACTTTAAGCTTATTGGCTCTAACAAAACAAATCAGGTTAAACCTAACAGTTTCCGACACACTCCCCCATGAGTCTCCCTTATGGAGGCTCATGCAATTAAAGGAAACTGCCTCTCACTAGCAAAACTAAGAAACTAAATACTGCTAAGTTAAGGTGTTCAATTGACATAGATGAGGCAATTAGATAGTGTACAGTTCAAGAGTTCTCTTCAGTCTCAAGGATTTTCAGTCTTTCTCTCGCTACGATTGCTGCTGTCCTCTTTGGTCGGAAAACAGGGGCGTCTACGTTCAAGGTAGTTGGTGTGGTCGTCTTGGTTACGTCACAAGATAACTCCAGCTGGTAAAGATGCTGTACTGGTCTTTCTAAGTAGTCCTTTCCGGCCCGTAACTTCACCGCTCGTATTTCACCATCTCGACCTTCGATCAAAGTTTGAACGATACCCAAGGGCCATTTGTTTCTACTCTTTTCTAATGGGGATTTTATCATCACCACGTATCCTACTGCCAACTGTGGTTTAGTGTCCGGGTGTTTCATGTTGTGTCGCTCTCTCAAGGCGCGAAGGTACTCCTTAGTCCACAGAGACCACATGGCTTCTTTGCACCTTCGTAAGTACTTTTCTTGCTTCCTCAGATCTGGATCTTGAAGGTGATGTGGCTCTTGGTCGGGCAACAGATTTGGATATTGGAATAGTATGGAAGATGGTGTCAACACAGGAAGTAGAATGTCATCTTCTTTGTAACAGAGGGGTCAATTTTTAACCGCTATTTCTACATCTAATACGACATCACAGAGTTCAGGCCAGGTAAGCAAACCATTCCCAATGGTTTTATGAAACGCAGATTTCACCACTCCAACAGGCGGTTCAAACCGCCCTCTCCACCATGGCGCTCTGCTTAAGTTGAAGGTCCACGAGATGTTATGCTTCGTCAAAATAGCATGAAGTTGTTTGTCGTATTGCGCTTTTTTAAGCCACTTTGCTGCTGCAATAAACGTTTTCCCATTGTCAGAGTAAATTCTCTTCGGACGACCACGACGAGCAATAAATCTTTCTAGGCTACAAATGAATTCATCGGTTTCTAGATTAGGCAAGACTTCCAGGAACACGCCTCGGGTGAGACTGCAGGCGTATAATACAAGATATGCTTTGCCTTCTACTTTTCCCTTTCGTCGATACTTGATGGGTCCCGCAAAATCCACTCCAATTGTCTCGAAGGCAGTTGTTCCCTCAGTTCGGGAAGTTGGAAGTAAACCAGGAGGAGGCTGGGCGTGCGCAAGGGCCTGAAATCGCTTACAGCCCCAACACTGCTTAATGACGCGTCGCATCACTCGTTGAAGGCGCGGTACCCAATGACACTTACGAACTTTGCCCATTGTAAGACCTACACCACCATGTAGAGTATCTTGATGCACTTGCTCTACAAAATTTTCGGTTAATTGGCTGTCATCAGGAAGGTAGGTGGGATAAAGTCCTTGAATCCGACCGCGACATTCGAGGATTCCTTCGGAATTCGGCTGAAGATTTAGCTGTAATCGATCTTCCTCGTACTTTGGATGATTTTTCGCACGATCTTGTTCATGCAGTATCCACCATTTTAATTTTTGTTCTACTTCATCAGTCGTAATCGGCCCGACTATCTTGGAATGTCTTCTGTAATCCTGTACCAGTCGTCTAATCCAAACACATACTGGCAAGGTAGTTCTGAGATTGCGTCTTTCCAACAACTCACCAAACTCATCAGTTTCGTCGATTGTGATGGCCATTACTTCTTTCACCAATTTTGCTTCTGCTTCCGACTCCTCACTAGCGCTTGTCGCAGGATTTTGAGGCCATTGTTCAGGATGAGGCAACCACACTAGCCCTTTCCACCAAAGATCATTGTTGGAGACTTGTCCGCCACGACTACCAAGGTCAGCAAGATTCTGTGCAGTTGGTACGCATCTCAGGGATTTAACTTCTTGGTTTTGGATCTTCCGAACGCGTTTTTCAACAAATTGGCGATACTCCCCTCCACCACAAATCCAATGCAAGGCCACTGTACTATCGAGCCAACAATGGACTTCTGTTACCGGGAAACTCTCAAGTGCTATTCGCAAATTATCGACAAGATTTACAGCCATGTGTCCAGCGACCAATTCCAATCTCGGAATAGTTAAACTTCGTTTCGCCAGTCTAGATTTCACGGCGACAATTCCTTGGCTAACTACAGAGGTCTGTCGAACAACAGCATAAATGGTAGCACAGACACCACGACCGCTGGCATCACCAAAGGCATGTAATTCCACGGCTTCTATTGACTCTCTATGGGTCACTAAACTGCGTCGAACCGTGACGTTCTTAGGCAGGCTCTTTTCCCATTTTTTCCCATTTCTCCCATTTCTTTATCAAGGGTGGAGGAAGAGGAGCGTCCCACGCTTGTTTCGTGTCACAGGCATCTCGGTGTAAGATTTTCTCTTCAAGCGTAACAGGAGAGACCAATCCAAGTGGATCGTACACCTTTGCTACTTTGCCGAGTATACCTCTCATCGTAGGTTCTGCGTTCTTTTCCGGGAAGGAGATGGTCAGCGCGTCCTTTTCGCAGTCCCATTGTAGACCAAGTAGATTGCATTCACCACTGGTGGGCACATTTAGTTGTTGCTGAACATACTAAGGCTCCCCGTCATCCTCGGTGATATTATCGTACATCAACTCCGGCATGTTGGAATGCCATTTATGGAGGGAAAACGCGGTGTCAGCAAATATCTTGTTCGCTTCTTGCTTAAGGTCTCGAGCATCGCTTACTGTTGCTCCACCGGAAATAAGATCGTCCATATATAGGCTACGTTCAATCTCGTTCACGGTCGTTCGATGTTCTTCTCTCCAGGATTCAAGATGCTGCTCGATTACTCCGCCAATAAAAAGGGGATAGGAGCCAGCCCAAACCAGACCCTCGTGAAGCGAAGCGTCTCCACCTCCGTAGAATTAACACTCTTCAACCAATGGAAGTGAAGGGAGTCGCGCTCCCTTTCTTTAATACGCACTTGTAGGAACGCTTTACGAAGGTCTCCAGCGACAGCCACGGGGTGGAATCTACCACGCACCATCACGTTCCAGAGTTTGTTTTGCAACGGTGGGCCGGGTCTAAACAGTCATTCAGCGAAGGACCTTTGTTTCCACCTCGGGCTGAGCAATCATAAACCACTCTCAATTTGGTGCTTTCGGCTTCTTCGCGAACGACAGCCCGATGTGGCATGTAATATTCTTTCCCCACTACTTCAAGAGGTGCCCTTTCGACCACGCCTTGTTCCAACTGTTCGCCAAAAGATAGCATCGTACTCTTCTAGTCTTTCCATTCTGTTAAGCTTCCTAACTTGTGTGTGCAACCGTTGCAGGCTTCCATTTCGGTTCAAAGGTAAAGGAGGGTGGTTTCCCTTCCAAGGTAGGCCAGTTTCGTACCAGCCTTCAACAGGATGGCGAGAAAGCTGCTCTCGAAACTCCTCGTAAACCACTCTTTGATCACCCAAGGGCGAATCAGCTAGTCCAAGGACATCAAGGCTACACAGGCGTTCGTAATCTGAGGAGGAGTTAATGGCAAGGAAACCATTTGTCCGATCGATTCAGTCTCCTGGCGCCATGATCACCCATCCAAAACGGGTCAGTTCGGCTACTGGTTCTCCTTCTCTACCAAGACGCAATTGTGTATTAGGGCGAATCTTGGCGTATTCGTTGGCTCCAAGTATCAAGTGAACCGGCAAATGGTTGTCAGGGGTCTTGTCTTCCATAACCACACTTTGTAAGTGCAGGTGTTCCTAAATAAGCTTATCATAACGTGGATTATCAAGAGTTAACAATTCACGTTTGTTTATAACGGTTACCTTGGCATCTAGGGTGAAATCTCCTCTCAAAGACTTGAGTACAAGGTCATGTTCCATTAATTTGGCTATGGTAACACCAATCAATGTAGCAATCTTTTGGGTACTACTTTTCACGACTTTCGCTTTCACTAAACTCGTCAACGTCGTTGATGCGTACCAGTGACTCGCTCCACTATCGAGTAGCGCTCTAAATTTAATTTCATTAATCTTGACTACAACGACAGGATGGACGATGAAAGTTCTACCAACACTCGTTGTCAACACTCTTTCTTCTTGTTCCTCAGAGACTTCAGGGCAAATGGACGTATGGTGTCGTTTTTGCATTTCTGGCACGATATCGTGCTCTTGCACGCACTCGCTGCGTGAAGACCTTTGGCACAGTTAAAACAATGGCGTTTCTTCGCCAAAATTTGTTTTCTCTCATTTGGGGATACCACTTTGTAACACGAGCTCATCTTGTGGTCGGCACTGTTACAGTAAATGCACCGGATTTCTTGTTCTCAGGAATTAAACGCGCGTGCTCTTGTCGAATCCTTTTCTTTGATTTTCCTACTCGTGTCTTTAACATTGTCGTTGGTCTCCGTCCACTTTATCAAGGCCTCTAAAAGTTCTTTAAATATCCAACTTTTCCAGTCATTTTGGACATGCGACACCAGTTCCGCTTTCACCGCCTCGAGCTTTTTCATCACATAATATACCGTCCCTTGAACAGTGTCTAATTTCTCGAGAATTTCTAAACATTGGGCGTAAAATAACAACTGTTCGTAAAACCGATGTATTTTCGGAACATCTCGCTCTGTTATGCTCGGTAGCTCAATTATGCTGACTACGTAAGAACCGGCGACTTCGCTGGGGTGACCGTACTTCTCTTGTAAACATTTCAATCCCCGCTTATAGCCTTCTTCAGTGAAAGGTAAACAATCGATTGCGCGCCTAATATAAGGTTCCACCAATTCCTTGAGATGAGAAAACTTGGTGATTGGAGAACAGTTTTGCGAATCGACCATGGCGTTGAATTGACCCGAAAAGAGCATCCAATCATGCGGCTTGCCATTGAACCTTGTTATGTTTAACTTCGGCAATTTTGCAGTTTTTTCCGAAAGTTCTCCCTCCTTTAGCGCGGCCTCTAGTTTCTGTTCTAAGAGTTGTTTCTCGAATTTCATTTCTTGTTTTCAACTTTGCACTAGCTCTCTCTGCTTGTCCCTTTGATCAAGATCTTCTACAAAGTTCAACAGTTTGTTTTGGACTTTATCCGCTTCGGTAACACGCGCATCAATTTCATTTGACCATTGTTCTACATTTTCTTCCGTGTCACCTTGCCCGAATTTCGCTTCTTCAATGCTGCCTTTTAATGTAGTAATCGTACTTACGATTGTTGCGATGGATTCCTTTTGTCGTTCAACTGCAATTCGCTCTTCTTTACCTAGAATTTCGTCAGTTCGCTTCAGGCATAATTGTAGAGCCTTTAACTTGGCGTCCATCTCGGAGTATTTTTTCTTGAAAGACATATTTCACGTGTGCATCAAGTTATACGAATGACGATCCCATCAGAGGTACCAGTAATGTGGGGAACGCAAGAAGAAACCCACACTTTTACAATAATCACTAGTTTAAATTATTTATTCTCGATCACAAGGAAAGACAATCGTCACAATATCACAACCCACAGAACACATGCACAACTCACAGTGCCTAATTATATTACTGATCATATTACCTACATATACACTTCCGCTTTAAGCTTATTGGCACTAACAAAATTAATCCCGTTAAACCTAACAGTTTCCGACAATTGGAAGAAATGAAAATTAAGTTTATTTCATTCGAAGGAGCTCTGAAAGTAATAAAATGTGGCTTTTACTGCTCTTTCATGTCCCAATTTGTTCTTGAGATATTTAGATTTCTTTCATAAGTCAACAAAACTACTTTAGACGTCAACTTCTGTGAAAAAGATACTGATTTATTAGGAAATCACGTGTATTTTTAAGATCGTTCCACAAAAACGTTTGAAACTTCGCACGTGAATCTCTCTCATTGCATTGAACATAATATGGAATTAGAGTTACCATTGTGATATATCAGTTCCTTGATCCCTCGTGACTAAAACATAAAAAATATTTTTTTGTATTACAAAAGTCCGACAAATTTTCATTCAAATTTCATAAGCTATATTAATTTATGTACAGAATTCTTTATTTCAGTGTGAGAGAAAACAAATAATTCTGCCCTAAGGACAGAGGAGTCATGGAACTTGCATGTCACGATAGCAATGACGTTTTACATCTTAGAATGTGTAGTTTCAAGAGGTGCACTTCAATGCTAAGATTCAAGAGATATTGTTAAATAATTTCAATGATATACAAGATTTGCACATAAATCGCAGCGGTGAGTCCATGAGTTCACATCACAGATTATCTCATTAACATACGTAACAAATCTAGACATCTCAAGAAGGAAGAGTGTTACTGGAGAACGGTAAGCGACATTCTTCACACTTTAGCTCTTTTAAATAAAACCAGCTTAAAAGACGTTTCTCGCGTTCTTTCTAATGCCCACGAATAATCTCGCCAGATCCAGGCCCGAATGGATAGTTTCTTAAACTTACAGTAGTTTATCCACCGAGATCTAGACTTCAATCGATTGTTTTGTGACCAATTAAGCAATTATCCTACCTTTAAGAAAAATAATAACGTGCTCACCTTTTACCACAGATTAAAAAAGTCGTTAAGAATTCATGAGGAAAATACGAAAGAAAATCATAACCGTGTCGTGTCTTTATATGCGATGAAGACACTTGTGATTTTATCATGAATTCCTCTTCAAATTTTCCTCAATATTTTTCGTCTTAGAAAACAGAAATTGCCAAACTTGCGTAAAGAATTAGCGTATAAAACGTTTCGTTTTTTAAGCCGTTCAAAAAACTCGCAGTACATGCTTCATCGGACACATTACACTCAGCTTCCGCCTCATGTTTTATATCCGATAAAGCACTCTTGCTTGTTTTATAAACATTACATAAGAAATGACCAGCAGTGTCACTCGCGTCGGAAACTTTGAATTTTTTCTGTTCACACTTTTTCGAAACCGTTCCCAGACCCTTTCGTCTGCCAAAATCCTCGCTGCCAGTAAACCGCAGCCACCTCAACAAGGATTTGATCTACGAAATGCGGTGCTGGCGCACTAAAATGGCTATATCTTGAAAACTATTTGACTGATATTCATTCTACGAAGACTGGTTGAAGAGAAAAGGTAAGTGATAATGTTTCTGGTAACTATAAGTTATAAAAAGATTCCCAACTGTTAAATTTAGACGTATATCTGCTATATGAGTAGGGCATTCGTGCGGCCCGCACTATCAATATAGTTTCGTTTCTTTCTATGATGAATTTTTTTTTCTTTCAGCTTAATCTAAGGCTTGAATATTGAAGTCTGTGCGCTAGTATAAGGTTCAGTAATCAACAATCAAGTTCGTGAAGTAATATTAAGCGTTTTTGAAACAAATTGGTGTCACAACCAATAACAATCATACAGAGTAACACATTACCCTAGTATAGTCACAGCTATTCAACAACAGGCATTTCTTATGTAATATATGAACTTCGATTTGTGTTAGACTTAAATCTATGGGTTGATTTGTTTATAACGTTCATTATTGTTCCTTGCTGTGGAAACTAACACGTCGAAAGATAAATAATATCATACGTCTAAATTTAAAGCTGGGAACCTTTTTATAACTTATAGTTACCAGAAATATTATCACTTACCTTTCCTCTTCAACCAGTCTTCGTAGAATGAAAATCGGCCAAATACTTTTCAAGATATAGCCATTTTACTGAGCCAACACCGCACTTCGTAGATTAATTCCTTGTTAAGCTGGCTGCGTTTTACTGGCTGCGACGACTTTGGCCGAGCGAAGACCATGGGAACGGCTCCAAAAAAGTGAGGACACGTTACATCTTCGAATGACCCTTCGGGTCATTTCTTATCCTGTGTCCTTTACGCAGTTCTGTACTAATGTGACTCTGGTACCCTTAAGGGAGATGTGAATAGTATGATGAATGAAACTCCACGTATAAACATCTCAGTCTCAATTGTTTAGACGCATAGAAAGGAACTTCGTTCGGAGAATTTAATGTCGACTATCACCTATACGGCGGGAATAAAAATACAAACCTTAAGCAGGCAGTATTACTAGATTAAGAGGCCTGAGAACGAGGATTGATCATCTGTTCTGGCAAGGTTTTTACGTCACAGGTTTCTCATTTGCATATCATTCAATAAGGGATGTCTCTGGGGAAGTACGGAAATAGACAAGTATGGTCAATAACATTCTCCGTCATTTAACTTTCAAAGACCAAGTCAAATACTGTTCGCGAACAAATGACGCAAAAGTTAACATGCATAATTAAGTTTTGCCAATTTCCCGCCTTTTTTTCGTTGACGTGTGGTTGTGTACTTTGAATTGTGAATGGTGCAAAGCGGGTATTTAGTCGTATGGACAAGTCAATTTGAAAAAAATGATCTGTGTGCCAGATCTTAAATGGATAGTCAATAAATTTTAAAGTATAATTCCAACTACGACTTTGTGGTGTTGTGAGAACAGAAGACAGAACACTCTTAAATAAAAGACGTATCAAACAACAGAGAGAGAGACGTGTTAAATAACACGAGATTTTTGTTGACTTCTTGATGGTGCAAAGATAAGGAATTTGTGCACTATTATGCCGTCGATACAAGATTTAAAGAAATCTTAATATCTAATGAAAACAGTTCTTTTGCGATTATTAGCAGACTGTTCTACTGGTTATGCCAGAGGCGAAACGAATAAATTGAAAGTGAATGCGATTCTCCAGCGTGTTAAGGGAAAAAGGCTAAAGACATCGGTTAGTCTCGATAAATCATGAACTGGCGATGAGGAAGCGACAGATTTTCAAGCAGCGAAGTAACACGGCCTGAAATTTGAAAAGCAAAATAATTTTGCGGTGACGATCGTCTCCGGTAAGCTGTCTTATCGTGCGGTAAGAATCACGGATTCGAAATCTCTTTTTTTTGTATCAAGTGACACGCGTTGCGACATTTTGCAGCAGAATAAAAAATAAGTGAACATTTCCATTCTAATCTGGGGATTTTCAGATGGAGACGAACGCAGACCAGTACATAACTTCGCTATTATGCATGGTTTGCGGTAAACATTACGTCTGAGTATCAACATGCTTCACTTAGGTCTAAGATGTCCGGGTTTGGAAATAAGTCTTCAAATCATCAATCATTTAATTTTAAAACGTCTTGTTAGCAAGAGGACAGTTATAAACTTCAAAAACACAAGGATATTTTTTAAAGACATGTTTCAAAAAACACTTATGCTAACTTCAGTTTACAGAGTGATGTTTATAAGCCTTTAACATAACTCTGTAAACTGAAGATGGCATACGTCTTGAAGAAACATGTCTTTAAAAAGTATTCTCGTGTTTTTGACATTTCATTTTAAAAATTGCGATATTTAGTGTTTGGCATAGCTGGCAGGTATGAGCATGACCGACCTTTTTCGCAAATTTTTCTCACCAATTTAGTTTATTTGTAATTATAACACTTTCAAATCAATATATTTAGCTTCAAATTAACAACTGAATAGCACAATTACTTATTTCTTCCACGGAAATTCGTCCCGAAGCAATAAGAAAGGGGTTGATGATGTGATATAACTTGATAAGGCAAATTTACTAAAGTACAGTATGGAAAGGATCACTGCACTAGTGGGCGAAAGTAAACATAATAATAACAAAAGCTGCTCTTTTGCTCGTAATTGTCCCAAGTTGCGAATAACACCGACAAGATGTGGTTTAGTACCAGCAATCAAAAAGTGCAGGCAGCCACTTATAACACTATTATGTCTCGTGCTTGGACAAAGGCCATTTATACCGATTTCCAGATTCGGTTTAAGATGTAGACACGAAATGTATACTAATCATTCCAAGAAAGGCTGGTGAACACCTTTGTGTTATCTTTGTTCACTTCCTTCCACAAGCTGTTAAAAATGTCCTTAAGTCGATCTTAGAAATGTCAAATTTTCTTCCTGGTAAGCATAGGTCAGAAGCACGCCAAACGAGGAAAAGAAACCAATTCCCAGCGTAAAGTTGTCATTTGTGAACAGTCGGTATAACACTTCCACGAAGTTACAACAATGGTCAATTTGGAGGAGACGATGCAAAGTGCACAAAGAAAGCGCTTGATGATGCATTTACATTGAAGATCCCTGGCGAGATGCAACAGTCTCGTGGTTGCTGTCACTGTTGATTGTACTGCATGGTGTCAATAACGGATACACAACTGTACCTGGACAAAGATAAAATCAGTTAGACCATGCATAGTAATGATCCACTACAATCCAAGGACTCGAATAACAATTAGTGACGGTGATATTAAAACAAATTTGGAATATGACACAGTGTTACCCGTGACGACAATACTCAGTATTGAAGACGTCATCTTTCTTCTACATTTTATTTTTTGCAACAGCTGTTTGCTTTACAATGAGGACACTTGCAAACAGATGAATGGTTATACTATGGAAAATCCTGTAACAGCTGTTGTTGCAAACTTACACGTACAGTATACACGGAAAAAAATTCAGGAGCAAGCTAGCAACGCCGTGACCATTCATCCGTAGATTTGGAATCGCTATCTTGACGATTGTTACAGCATCATCAAGAAGAACGCCTTTTATAGCTCCCACGAAACACTCAATTCCATTGACGCTCTTATATCCTTTATTACCTAACACGAAACTAACAGCCGATTGGCCTTCCTTTACACTTTGAAAAGTAGAAAAAATTACAACATTCGGAAAGCGTTTACAAGTAGCCCACACACACGGAGAAACACTTGGATTATCAATCACACAGCGACAAACGACACAAGATAAGCACTGCCAAGACGCTCGTTCACTGAGTTTTTCTCTAACAACGACAGCCGAAGATAGAACAGAATTTAAGCACGTAACGAATACACTACAATGTAATGTTTATCCTAAAAAATCATATCCACTATAGTAACTGGTAAATCTTAGGAGCTAGTAAAGATGTTTTTTGAAATAGTATAGGACCATTACACTAACGGTGATCCTTTGCCACTCTGCCAATCGATATGTCAAAGGTATAACCTAAACCCTAACAAGAATCTTACGAAGTTTCGACACCAAAGTAACCAATAAATAGCAACGAAACCTTTAACAAGAATTCCCATTGCCTAGATCTAGCGGTCTTGGTGAAAAAGGAAACAACGCAATTTATTAAATTAATACCTTGCGCAGACTATTCATGGAGTTATGCTGGAGAAATTGGCAGATCACCCGAAACAAGGAAGAAGGAACACATGTTGAACGACAAGTACTCCACTTAATTTCAAAAATCGCCAACCACCCATGGACTCACACACATACCACTGACTTTAAAACTAGTAATACCATCGACAAAGGACGTAATCGCAAACAAAACGCATCGCCTTGATTTATGGAGCTCAACAACATGAAGCCACTTTTCCAACTGTATTCTCTCACGTAAACAATGGTACCGCTAATAAGAAACACATTGTCGAAATGAATGCTTGATTTTTGTTATTGTAGTTATATTAAAGCATTTTTACATCTATCAAGCCATCCACGCATACAATGCATTTCTACTTTATCTTTTCATAGTTCTAATTATTTATCGCCCGTTGAAGGCTACAGTTCTGGTAGCTGAAGGGTCGAATGAAAAACATTCGGTCTGAGAACGCTTAAAAAATACTTAATACCGCATTTATTTACTTGACCATATTTTTTGAACATTATTAAATGTCAGTATTGTAGTAGAAACAATTACAGTGTATAGAAGTAGAAGTACTACAAACAACAAAAGTAGTAGTGGTAGTGGTGGTAGTGGTAGTGCTGGTGGTAGCATTGGTAGAGGTGTTGACAGTAGAGGTAGTAATAATAATACGTCGGGCGTCCGTAGCAGGCTAAGACCCCTTCCTTTGTGGAATATTTCTAACTTTTACAATTCAGATAAGAGATAGAAAATCTACAACCAGAACTCGTTATACAAAATAAGACTGAATATGAGGATTCACACCGGACTTGAAAAGTTTATTTCCTACACTTGTTAGGAAATTTTACTAAATATTACGATTGAAAAAGGATGTAGAATATTGTACTTACATTCGAAAATATCAGAAGGAATGCTAAATGATAAACAGCTGCACGCCAAAACTCGTAATACCAACTATTGATAAATATTACGACCCAGCTCGGAGGTAGAAAATCTTTCATCTAAACTCGTTACGAAGTACTGCAAAAATATAAAGTTCAGACTGAATGAGGAATATCAACCACCAACACTTGTTAAAAATTCTTAATAAATATTACCATTGAAAAGGTAAGATTCACCACCAACCCTCGTCCAAAAATGTTTCAAATTTTTAGGATTCAGATATTGCATTATATCTAAGAATGGTAAGATTTGCAGTAGAAAATCTACTTTAACTCGTAACGAAATATTCGTAAATACATCCAATGAGATCTGAGGCTGTTATCCTACCACAAAACTTCGTCATGAAATATTGTTAACAATATCGGCTGAAAAAAAGAGGTAGAAAATGTACTTCCTAAACCCCTCAATAAATAAAACTAATCACAAACATTATTCAGTAACATTAAGTTGGAAGACATAGAGACAGCCTGCTAAAGTGGTATGAAATATTGCAAAATATCACGATTCAAGTCGGAGACGGAAACTACCTATTCCTCAGCGAAATATTTGCGTGACAGTGTTAGTAGGACATGACCATACAAATTTGGAAAAAATCTACAACGGAAATTCACGACTAGTATCTGATCAGTATAAGCATTTTGATGGGAGAGAGAAATCTACGTCTTAAGCACGTTCCAATTTTATTTGCTGAATAAAGCTTAGTTTCCATATAATCGCTGATGATCGCTCACAATCGCTGGGTTGTTGAGGTCGTTCAACCGAACGATCGCTGTCGATTGCCATCGACTGCTCAGATTTGTTTCCATTTGATCGCCCAAACCACAGCATATCGATCGCCGGAGACTGAAACGAATCTTGAGTCATCAATAAAAATTGTCCGTGAAAGTATGGTCATTGAACTCAATCTCCCTGTCTGAGGCATTCAAAACCAGAGTCGAGCAAGTACACCTCGTGCGATGTAGATAAAAAGACGGAGTATGAAACAATTTCGTTCGGAGTGAATTATTTGCTGCTTTTCGCACTTAAAAGAAGACAAATTCTACTGACATTTGAACGGTTACTCTGCCACAGAAAGACGGAAGGTTGTTTTGCTTCTTCAGGCGCCTTCCCTAAGCCGTCCCACGTTTTTAGATGTCACTTATGCCATACTTGTTCGATCGCTCGGTTGCCAAGTTTTGTTTCCATATGATCGTCCGTGATCGCTGAGATAGAACATTTCCTATACCGGCGATCGTGAGCAATCGCGGTCACTGGTGATCGCTGGATCGCTGGAAAATGCTTCCATAAGATTGCCGACAATCGTTCAGGATCGACAGCGATTATGTCGAAACCAGCGTTAAGACAACACTACCTCATGGTAAGCATACAACAGATAAATTGAAAACTTCATTCAATCGCATAAGTGGATACAACTTGGAGCCAAAAACCCTCCTTATCGAATACGTTTTAAATTAGTGCTTAATGTAAGGGATCAGATCTGTTTACAAAATGTTCCTGAGAATCTCGTTACTACATGTTTTTGCGATATCTCCGAATTATTAGAGATAGAAAATATACGTTAGAAACTCTACATGCGATGTTGTCAAATGATTGCCAAAATCTTTTTACGAGAGTCGTTGAGTGATATTCCTCGCAAGACGATTCAAACCACCGGTAAAAAATCTACCATCGAAAGTTAACGTTTCAAACATTAAGTATAAAATCGACCTGTAAGAACTTAGCACGAAATATTGCTGATCATTATGATACATATCGTAGGTTTACAATTTACCTTCATCAGCTAAATAAAGTATGAGTTAATAAAAGGTAAAAGGTAAAGTGCCTTCATTTATGCTAGATAACGCTATCAGCTATCTGAGCTGCTCTTTTAGGGGTCCAGTAAAGGCCTACCCGCATGGGTCCAGTGTTATGACAGGAGGAAACCGGAGTACCCGAAGAAAACTTGCGATGCTTGGTACAGTCTAACTGGACAACACTCTTCTCATATGTGACCAAGCTAACTTTAATCAGATTACTGCACGCGGCCGGAATCGAACCCTAGTCACAATGGTGAGGGACCCGTGCACTACCACTGTGCCACCAGCACCCCTGATTAATCGGCTATTGAATAAAATCTGCAAACGAAACTCTTCGTGACATCTGCCTGAATGTTCGGATTAGAATCGGAATCTCAAACTGCAGTGTTAGTGATTACAAACTGCTATAAACAAGACTGGAAGCACTCCTCGCTCACAATTCAATCACATCTCTTGAGAACACGAAAGAAGTAGATAGCTTGTAAAGCTTATCAAACAGCCGAAAATATAAATTAAACGGGACAGAATGCCCCTATTGTAACTTGGAAGTGAAAAAAGTGGAATGTTTGCATGCCATTTTTCATTTTTAAAAAACTGAAATTAATTACTACAACTGATGAATTTACCGACAATTTTAAATCCCAAACTCCAACCACATAGACGTACCTCGTCAGTCTACCTGGGAGGGCCGGGGAGGAGGGTAAGATGTACAGTTTTTGACTAGTAAAAATATTAATAAATACTTCTGCTGATGTGAATTTCAACTTTTTTTTTGTCACAGGAAATGGTAAACAAATCCTGAAGGGAAAAAAAGAAATAAAATGTAGAACAAGCTTAAAACAAAAAAATAAAATAAGGGAAAAAACCTCCCGATTATGAGAACAAGGCAGTGGCGCCGATCGGAACGTTAGAATGTTAATATTAAGGTGTCACAGACGACTCGTCTACTGGCACATTAAACCGACAACTACAGTTCTTTTTGCATTTAAACTGTTGGCTATCGTGTTTGCCGTTCAAGTTCCTCTTTACAAATTTCCTAACTTTAAACCGAAACTTTTATCAATAACTTTTTGATATGGCATAAAAATTACGAAAAAAATTTACTCTCACAATCAAAATAACGTATGCCGTGATCAAACTTTGTGTGAACTGTTTTCTAAGCCGTATCGTTTCCCATTAGCATTACTAGCACGTATGTCTTCACGCTAAAGTTTGTTTGTAAGTATAATATATACAAAAAGGCAATGCTTAAACAAAAAATGCATTTTCGGGCGTTTACTCCCTACCATAAGGTATAGTTTCTGTGTTTTCTAAGAATCTGAAAATATACGTGTTTAGACATTTGCTTTATCGATTGTCGGGACTGACTGACTTTGTTCTCTATTTGTGAACGTTCAAAACAAAAATCTTAGTATATGATGGTCTCAGTAGAAGTTAACTATCGATAAAAGTTTAATTTGAGAAACAAACTTCACAACTTGTTATCTAGGGGAAAATTATGCTTTTTCAACTCAACCAATTTCTATTCACTAAGACATATTCTTATTTTCTGGCCACTCCCTCTGAATTCACGACTTTTCAATTCTCAGCACCTCCTCTTCCAACTTCGAACTTCTTCTCAGGGAAAGTCTGCTGATAAAGAAGTTTAATCCTTCTCTCAACACTAAAATTAGATCTGTTCCTTTAACAATATTCTAATCTCCGTTCTAGTGTTAGGTCGATCTTCTTTCCTTATCCTCTTACTAACTCACTACCCACTCATTTTCTCATACTCCATATCTTTAACACGTTAATCCTTTCTTACAACTAATTACTTCCTGTCATTGTTAATAGTTAGCATAAATTCCAAACACCTGTATATATTTCTCATTCTGAAGATGTCGCAAGACTAGTGACGAAACGTCAGTAAAATTAAATTCAGTATTTATTAAAAGTCTCCGTTATTATGGGTCTTTCTAAACTTTTTGCTGGGCAATAATTTTTTTAACCCCATTAACGGCAATTCATCCTCATTCGCATTGGATTTTGGTAACCCACCAACGGACAACCCGCCCTGAAAGGGTGCATGCTTCTATACGTATATATACAGCAGAAAAGGAGCTTCAAAATGCTACCTTGGGGAGCTTCGTACAACATGGTTCGTACAAGCTGTGTGCGTTGAAGCCATCATCCGTATTTTGAAAATACGACAAAGGATACCCGAGTGGTCAACATATTTGAGGACAATGAAGAAGATGGCGATTTTCAAGCACTTGTCACCGAAAATGAATAACAACGAACTAAGGAGATCTGGGAGACGACAATTAGACGTACTCTGGGCATTAAGAAGACGAAAAAGAGGAATTCCGTAGATTTTTTTCACAAATCATCAGGTTTAGACATTCGAGATGGATAGTAACAGTGAGTGTGAAAGTGATGATTCCGAGAGTCTACTACGAAACATGAAGCCATGAATGCCGAGACACATCTTGGTCATAGATTAGGGATGGGTGCCTCGTCAACAGATTTCCTCGATTTGTTTTCGTGTGACTTTTTCGATCTCATCGTTAGTGCCACGAATATGTACGCTCACATAAAATTTAGAGATCTTCAATTTGCTAAGGATTGAGCAATACTTTCAACTTTTCTTGACTTAAAAATTGTAAAGAGAATAAACGAAATGTGAAAGAGAAGGTACTCCTGGGTCACTAATCTCTTTAATTGAAATTCTGGGTTTAAAAACAATTCCTCTAAAAAGTTGCGAGCAAGTTAAAGTACGTATTTCCGCATTTCGATCTCGTAACCACGAGAAAACAACGACCGAATTGAGCAAATTTAGGCCTCTTGTTTCCTGACTTAGAAATCTTTTGTTGAGTTTGTATATATTTTTGGCAAAAACATTTCGATTCACGAAAGACTTCCTAAATTCAATAGCCTTTTATATTTTAAGAAGTATATACCGAAAAACCCTGGTAAATTTAGGGTGATACTTTGCATGCTTTCCGAATCTGAAACTCACTTCATCTGGAACTTTGAGGCTTACCTCTGCCTAGAAGCTCGCAGCAATGATGACGTTTACCTTGATTACAAAGTAGCAGACTCTTTGGGAAGACTATGCTGTAATTCCTAGCATCACTTTTATGTTCATAATTATCTTCCTTTTATTCACTTATGTTTTTCATATCATTCCATAATCCAGCCCGGGAGAACAAACGCTGTATCTAAACAGATTCATGTCAAACCACCTCTCATTACTAAATACTATAAAATAACGATGTTGATGGAATCGTACGATATGGTATCAATGATTCCGTCGGAACTTCACCGAGAAAGTGGCGGAAATACGTAGTTTCGATCTTCGTGAATATTTCGACTGTGAGCGGGTTTTTCTCTGCAAAATATACACAAGGGGCGGTAAAGCCACGTAGATTACTTGAATTTTTCACTTCTGCTTCCTAAACGACTAATTTTAGACTACACCGGGTAGAAAAAGGTTTCTATAGTGCGCCGTTTAGTCGTCGTATTCCAATCGACTTAGGTAAATGTGTGAAGGGCGACAAATTGTGGCCTTATGTCCCCATATGATGTGTAGAAATGTTCAAAGAACGTTTGAAAGTATTAACCAGCAAGAACAATGTGCTGTATATCTTCGTAGATAAAGTGACTGTTACATGTCTTTTATTTTGTATTTTATGTACTTTTTTAATGAAACAAAATTGATCATTTTGGCCAATATCCTGGCTTCCGTGATTTTCGACGATATGTGAACGTTGGTTAAGTTTGTACCACTGAAAAACGATTTCTGAGCCCTAAACGGGGATTATAGCTTCTACTCAGCTACAGATACTCAGTCTGTAAGCTAAGATATAGATTACTCATGATCCTGATCATGTCCTGAGTTACCTGTACCCGGATGAGGGTCTCCAGTTTCAATAATTTATATATGTATACAAGAAATATTCTAATTCTAATTATACCTACTATGCAAACGTTCAATGACTTTATGGCCTGTTTATAGAAACTTTGCAGCGGGACATCCCGGGTACCTGGGATATCAGCTCTGCCTCTGGGGAAAACTCCGTCCGCTCCCGGTTATTGCAAGCGGGATCGCTGCAAGTCGGAATGAATTTTTGTCCATACAAACGTAAAACAGTGGGATATCCCGGTAAATTGGGACAAAATGGATTGAAATGAACATCTAAGAAACAATTCCATGTGGCATCAGGAGTAGTGAAAGGCATTTGCAACCTTGGAAATTGGTCAAAAAATCTCAGTTTCCGATATCATCCAGAAGATATCATGCACAAGATATAATGCACAAGGTATCATGCACAAGAAAACAAAATTTTACGTAGGTGAAATAACATGCTGAACGAAACAGACCATTAGCACAAAAACTAATTTTCGTTTGATCGTTTCTTCGACTCTATTTTCTGCAGTTCCCTTCATTTTTAGCTCTTTAAACACAGCACACTTATAATGTATATAAACCTGGGATAAAATTCATCCCGTTTCACCGGAATGTCTCGTTGTGTCGATAAAGTACCTTTATTTATAACGGATAACCCTATCAGCTACCTGAGCTGTTCTTCCTAGAGGTCCAGTAAGGGCCAACCCTCATGAATCCAGCATTACTATACGAGGAAGCCGGAATACCCGGAGAAAACCAGCCATGCTTGTGATAGTCAAACTGGAAAGTACTCTTCTCACATGTGATACATACAGATATATTATACACAGCGCCTAACCCTGCGCTACCTTCTATTGCTCCCAGCTTGTGTATAGGTTTGAAATGGAAGTTATCCCAAATATTTGTTCCGTCAGCCAAGATGTTTGTTCTCAGGGTGATGTTTACATCTACAAGAGGGCTGGATCTTGACAAGGAATTTCCCCCATTATGGTATCGCTTTTATATTGAGTGGAGTCAATAAGTGGGTCGACTTGCGCGGAGGTGCAAAGGGACAGGCCCACTATTAAGAAAAAAATTGGTAACCACTGTATCGAAAAAATAAGATTGGGAACCACAGTTACTGTATACTGTACAGTGTACATGTACTGCGAGTAAGGCATCAAGTACCATGACGATACTGTATCTTTAAGACCACAGCACTATTTCTTATGGCAACAAATGGCATTTCTATAAATCTGCTACTGCGGATATATCACTAATTTTTTTCATTTTACGTAACAAATCAACTTCCGACACTTCAAGGTACCTCCTATAATGAATAAAAGTAGTAGATGAAGAATCCTCCCGAAAATACTTTCCATTTCCCGGGAACATTTGTTCCCCTTTTTCTTACAGACGCTTTGTCGTCAATATTTGTTTAAAATTAGAAAACATTTAAATTCCATAATATGAATATTTTCAATATGAGGTACCTGATTTACTATACACTACCACGTATTTCTCAAACTCTTCTACCATAGAAAACTGGAATTATTTCCCAAAGTTACACATGGAATTTATTGACTCTTCACTTCCTTACAGGACATCAACTCACCATAAACTACACCAGAGAAATGCTGACACGCAATCAATCAACTTCATGTTTACATGTGACTGAATAAACATTAAAATATGTTAAGGAAAACTTGCTAATGCACAAAACAAACCTGCAGTTTTAAATTTCTTTGCCTTTTGTTTTCCAGTACCTCATGTTTGAACATTTCACACAATGACAACCGAGCAGTCGTGTTCCATCCAGAGACTTCTGCAAAGCCATCACTTAAGCAAGACCTTGAAACAAAATATATATTACACATCAAATTTACAAGTATATCATCAGCTTAGTGTATGGTTTCCGTGTCCACCAGCGAAGAGATCACAGATTAATATCTTCGATCTCATTGACACAAAGCTTTCGTAACAAAACACCTTTCCCGTTTTCAAAGTGATAGAGAGCTTTGAAAGAAACGTTTCCATGCAATGCACCATTTATGCAAAGAATTAATTGACCTCTATGAATAAACCAAAAGAATCCTTTCAAATAAATACGATAAAACAACACCTCTTAACATATTTTAGTCAGCTTTCCTGCTTCCTTATTATTGTAAGAATGTTCTTTCAAGAATATACATTTTCAAGATGCCAAGGAACCCATAGCTACAAAAAAAACTTCCTTCTAACTTCTTAGGTATTGCTTTAAGAAGTTCTGCAATAATCATTTTATCCATGAAGTGCACCCATCTGAACAAACAACCTACAAAGATGGAAATCCACAATACTGCACAACTTTCAAAATCACATACTGTATTACACTTGCATTACATGTTTTATACAGGTAAAACAACTTATACTTCCTATACTAAAATGAACAGAACTTGGAACGTACTGTATGTCCTGTGTGATTACTTACATGTTGTACGAACTGCACTACACAAATCCGATGCATAACAACTTTAGTAAACCAGATTGCCTGTACTGCCATACTGGTAATCAACCTCATCACTAGTGTCTTACACTGCAATTGTTAGTGCCTTGAAATTGCCTTCCAAGATACATGTATTAATTCCAAATTTGCAGCTACAACATTATTGAATGACATTCGCTTCTGTTAAGAATTTGGTGTCTTTTAACTGCTGTTTTTAAAGATAACCAATGAGAAAATATTTTGAAAGAAATCTTTCAAAATCTCTGCCCTCTTAGCAATTAATCGCTGCAATTCAACAATCGTCCAATCTGTCATTGTCTTAACCAAGAGATAAAAATTATTTCATCAGCAACATCCAAAATATAATATGGTTAATTCCTTGCATTTTACAAGAGAAGAAAATCAAATACAATAGCATGTGCCATAAAAAGAGTCTTTGAACTAAAATCAAAACGAGTCTACAAGTATTTCCCTTCTGACTTGACATGAAGTCTTTTCATTTCTTATTTACAAACTATTCAAATAAAGTTATTTATATAACTCAGCGTTTCAATAAGTTTGAAGTAGACAGCTGTGTAAACAAAGTAGACGTATGAGGTATTTTAAATGATGGGAAGAGGGCTTTACCGCCTTTGCCTTCTGGGCGTCCGAGACTATGCTTCCCCCGGAAAACTATTACAAATTAGAGTCCCGCAGATGCGTTTTCCTGAATTTTTCGGGGTTAATAAAAATATCGAGCTTTTATACACCGCCTGTCGTCAAGCTTTCGCATTTGCTTGGAAGCCATTTCGTTCAATGGGAAGATCCCTGAACCAAAGACGTCGCATCTACAGTAAACCAGTACGATTTCCGCACCGAATCCAAGATGGCATTCGTAAGTCCGTCAAGCAATCTCATTATGGCAAAAAGATAACCGAGTCAAATATTCAAGCTCAAAAACCTTATACATTTGGTATTCATCTTTGAAGCAATAAATGGCAGTAAACAGCTTACTGATTTGAGGAGCTCAATGCGTACGAGTGAGAATTTGCTCAAAAAGTAATTAACCCGCGGTTAATTAATTAATTAATTAATTATTAATTAATTAACCGGCGGTTAGGAGCAACGTATAGGCGATTGATTCCCAGTAGCTGCCTCTAATTATTGAAACCCCTGATACATTGAGAATGGCAGGTTGAAATCTGAAGGATTAATTCAACAGAACGCGATGAAACAAAAGGCTGTGGATAAGAACTTTACAAATAATCATTGGACTCTATTCCAAGTCTAGTGTCACTAAACAACAAACATTTTGAAGTAAATTCTTGTGGTGCTTTAGTTGTTTCGTTTAGTCGCTTCGCTTGAAAACTTGCCAAAGAAGTTCTACCTTGCACACATTATCCCATTAAACCTGTATGTACCTACAGCATCTTTCAAAACAGTAAAAACAACTGATCGCGTGCAGGTAATTGCCCAGAAAATATGGAACTAAATATTGATTAGTTATTAACCGAGTGTGAGGTCTGCACCGGAAAATATTACCCTGAGGTCTTTGCGAAAAAAACCGAAGGCAAATACTTTCATGTAGAGACCGAACAAACGAAGTTAATATAGTATTTATTATATGTATTTTGACCCATTTCTTCATCGCTTTTAACGAAGCTTCGTGTTTGTGAGTTAGCGGCTTTGGTTTACTTCCTTTTTCTTACCTATTTCTTTCCTGTTTTTGGCACTTATTCATCTAATTTTAGGCTAAAAATTATCGTTGAGAACATCTAACTTCTTCATTAGGAACTTGTTTTTAAAAATCTTCTGTAAATCGTACCTGGATTTGGCTTGTTTTTCCTTAAATCCACTCGGAAATTTTCCAGACAAATCTAGCCAGTCTGTACGAGAAACTTAGTGCAGGGCTAGGCAGCAAATTATCGTGCGTCATTTTGCGTACAGACCGAATAGCGAGCTCAGCCATATAATAATACCTCTTAAAGTGCATATGCAGGAATGATTTCCAGCGTTGGCAGGAATTAAATGAGACATATCTTTCTTTAAACGGATAAAAACTCCTCAAGATATTTTATTCAAAATACAAAGAACAATAGGATTTTTGAAAACATGTCGGGCAATCTGAGTCCTAATTGAGGCGATTACGTCACATCGGGAAAGCAAGTACATGAGATGACTGTAAAGTTATTTTATTCTTGTCGCTCCAACGGTGAACCGTGAAAACGAAACGCTTTCATGATGCATAATTTTCGGAGGTTTATACACATCAGATGCAGCAAACGGTATATTAATTCATAACATTTGGGAATGATTCAAGGCCAGAAGCCAAAGCTATAGGCTAACAATGAGTAGACTTTGTGAAACGCAAACGTGTTAAATGGGAGCCGAGAAGCACACCATGCCTGTGCTACAAGTATTTTAAGCCTGATGATATTGTGCAAACAGCTTGTTTGCCGGGGCAAAAACAGCCCGGATGATAAAGGATTTACCAATTATCCATCCCTATATCATAAGGATATCGAATTTGAACCTTCAGGAAGAGCGATCCGAAGAAACTCATTGACTATTTGCTTACTGTGGGTTAAAAAATCGCGATACTAGACAAGACATGACAACTTCCTAGGATTAACTGGAAGTTCAACAAATGGAAAAAAACCGAGCAAACGAACCCGTTCTCCGTTGGCAATGGGTGCATCGTCGTAACCCAGTACCATCTCGGCGAAACAAGGTCCTTCTGACAGTGAGTAATAACTGCGCACTTCCTTGACCTTAAATTCGTTGGTTAAGTCAAAATTCAAATGAAATTGCGTTATATTTCTATCTGAGTCAGAAATAGAAGTTCACAACGTCAGTAACACCGAAAAACAAACGTTTTAACACAGCTTTCGAATCTCGCGACAACAAGGATACAATAAGGAATCAAGCCAGAAGTAAAATGCGTTCCCGACATCATTGTATCTACTACTTAAACATTTTTTCCGACGAGGCCTAAAAACATTCATCTTAAGGTGAAGAAACCTCTCCAACTATAGATAGGCTGTACGAAAGTTATATCTTATTTGAATATCAATGCTCTCTGCCAGGCCAAATTCTAGAAAGAAAAAGTGATTTTTTTCCGCACATGTACTTCAAAACATTCCCCATCTTGTTTCTGTTTCTTTGTTATCTTTAAAATGAAGTCCTTCATGTAATTTCTGTCCTTATCATTCTAATTTCTGGATAATTTAAATAATCGTAAGGGTTTATATTTGCAAACTCTCCATTAATTTCATTGCGCTCAAGACAAAACCTCACACATTTTGCTCGTGTTCTTAATCAATCAACATTCATTGAAATAATCAAGGTGTTCACAAAATTCATTTGTCCAATTTCCCATTCAAAATTTCCACTCCACATCACATGATACAGAAGCATTGGGGACGTACCACTTTTTCATGATCTTAGAATTCATTTCTGGAATGCAATAACCAGAATCATTGCTAAACGCTCTGCTGTGATACAGTGTCTTAGTCATTATTCGAAAGTCCTTGACCCAACTTATAAACCAACATATAAAATTAAAAAAGATATGACATACCCACTGTAGATTGTAATTCCTTTCAAACACCCAAACTTTAAAACACCAGTGGAGAAGTAATTGAAAACTTGCCAAACACTCGCTACGTTTACATCCATGACAAGAAGTTTCCCGTAACCAGCAGTTTTGCACCTTGAATAAATAACATGAGTATATGAACATTATCAACACTATTCGTTTTTTATTTGCAAAACTTATTATCGCAAATTAAAAATTAACCCCACAAAATACATAAATCAACAATACACAATAAGCCAAAACGCAGTGAAAATCAAATCCATAAAATCTAATACAGCTGATAAGCAATCTTCCACTAAAACCTTTAATAAGAAAACTCAGCGATAGAAAGCCATGTTTCGATTTCATCTTGAAATCATAATCAAGCAAAGGAACAAACTTAAATTATTATAGTTTAATATATGATACTTATAAAGTATCATATATAAAATGAAATTAGAAAGGTTAATGAATGCTAAAAATTCACCTATAGCTGCTTAAAAAATAACTGTATAAGTAGACTATCCATATAGACCTGGAAAGATTTTTGAATAAAATTCGACAAACATTTTGGATTTCATGGAGTCCGACATTGAGTTTAATATTAATTGTGAATCCTCAACATGAAAAATTTTGCATACCAAACAATCGAATATCCATTCACATTTTCGAAAGACCGAAAACTCATTTACCAGATTACCATTGTCGTCATTATCTACTGTTATATGTTTTTCGATTGCCGATGTCTTGTCCTGTCGATGCGCTGATACAAGTGCCGACACATGTAGCCGACGTAATAAACACCACACTGATCACATTTAACTTCGTAAACGACGCATTACTGGGACAGCAAGGATTGTTTAATTTTAAGCTCTGATTTTCTCTATGGATTTGCGTTGAGAATCGCTGTCCATATTTGGTGTAAAGGATGCTCAAAAACGGAACCTTTCCTTCATGTTGCAATTCCATTGTAAAGGTGAATGACGTTTGGGGACTATTTCGGGTTCGATGGAACTTATTAGCCGAATGAACATCTGCATTAAGGCTCATTGGGTCTGCTACGTGCCACTTACAGTTGCTTGGTATCTTCCCTTCCTTCTAAACCTTCTTTTCAATTAAGCACATTACTGCAGTAGCCATAATGGGACATATAGGTGAACCCATCGCGACATCGTCGACCTGTTCATACAGCTGCCCATCAAATTGGAAAAGTTGATTTTTGGTCGCGATTTAAAAAACCTCAGTCAGCATTTTACTCCGTATGTTGGTTTTTTGTCTTACTGAACCAACCACCATTAAAAATTTTTAGCATTTCGCCAACTGATACAAGGATATCTGAAGTAACAATTGCTTGTGTTTTATATATCCTCGGCAAAGTCGAAAATGTTATCGATAAAATATTCATTAATTACTAACTGTTTCAGCTTTTCATCTGACCACTTAGCCAGTTTATAATTATACGTGTTTGTAGCGGAAAGTATTGGTTCTACGTTTTTCTCGTGCATCTTCGGAAGGCCATATAAATGAGCAAATATTGAGCCTTGGGACATTGATGATCTGCAATTTCCCATTCCAAAATCTTTTTAATTCAGGACATTGCCTGTTTTTCTTTGTCAAAATGCCGATTATAACACTTCGGAAGGTGAACTCGTGATTTAATTTTCTCAAGGATAACAGTCATCTGCTATTATCTACAATAAAACTGAATAGAGAATATCTACTTTGAGTCTAAATTAAAGTATTAACAGACACTGTAAACTTTTTATCAGAAAGAGATCACTGTATTTATAAATAGACTTGTAACCAGGTGAATTTGTAGCCATAATAAATACAATTGTAACTATGGTTAAATATAGATATAAATATTTTTAATATATATATATATCTATATTACTAAATATTTATTAAATATTAAAATTTAATACTTATTTATATATATATAATTTAACTTTTCAATGTAAAAAAACGCTAGTGATTAAAAATTATTTCCATTATCAACTAGTTCTTGTTTGTTTAATTCAACAATGCTACTAAGAATAATATGCTGGGCAGTAATATTCTTGAAAAGGCTACGATTCTCGCCTGGTGTTTCAATCGCTTCGAATTGGCACAATATTTTGAGAATAAACACCACAGTTTTGATTGAAAACTTTATTTGCGACTTGTTTCGGAATGTGGCTATTCCTTCATTAAGAAATTTGCATTGAGGTCCTTGTAATGACAGTTAAATGATCTTTGATGGCGCAAAATTGGTTTGCGTCAGCTACAGCGTAATCTATGTCCATTTAATAAGGATTAAAATACATCAGTGGGAAGTTACACGTAAATCATAGTTTGTATGAGATAATGAAATTTATTAACAGAGGTTATTAAAACAGGTTTAAGATGACATGATCTTGATCTATCCTTTTAATTGAACTTGGTATTTGTTTGAGCCAGTGTCCAGAATATTCAATAAAGTAGAGTTACAGAGATTTCTACAATTATCCGAGGTTTTAAGATGTTTAAATATTTGAGAGTTCGTGTCTGCTTGAAGGTGCTCATTAATTCCTGTTTGGAGGTGCCTGTTGGTTTCTCCTATGTAACGTGCCTTACAGCCCGCGCATTCAAATAAATAGATAACATGAGACTTGAACGAATATGGAACTTTGTCCTTGCTGTTGAGCAATTTACTTATTTTGAAACCGAAAGACAAGTTTTATATAGGTATTGTTGCAGTAGCTGTGAATTACGTTTCGTAGTTTCTTTTGAGTTATTGATGAGTATGTTCAAATGTATGGTGACTTAAAATACGTTTGGTTCGTCGTTGTTTCATTCTTATTAGAGGATGCAACAGATGGCTTATTAGTTTTGCTTAAATAACATTTTTTGATTCTGTTTGTTAGATATTGTGGAAATCGGTTTTTTGTTGGAGTCGAAGTGAGTTTTGCAAAATCATTTTGAAAGTCTCGCCAGTTGTTGTTGATCTTAACTGTTCCGTCAATAACAGTTTTTATTAAACTTATTTTGTAAGAGAATGCAGTGAAACTGAAAAAATGCGTGAGAACTCCCGTATATGTCGTCTTGTGATAAATGGAGGTCTTCAAAGAGCTACCAGTTTGTTTAGCTATTAAAACATCTAAAAATAGGAAATTTTCCTTCAGCTTCTGTTTCCATGGCGAACGTAATGCAAGGATGTCGAGTGTTAAGATATCAAAAAAAGTTATTCGCGTCTTGTTTATTTTTGAATGAGCAAAAGGTGTCATAGACGTATCGTCGATAGTATTCCGGCCTGTTGTGTCCATAGAACTTAGATATTTTGAAAAATTACAATCGAAGGCTCGAATTGAAGAAACAACGGGACGAAGAGGCGGCGTGTAAGAGTCATCATAAGTTTTATGCAACTTACGTTGTCCGTAAATTCTGGCAGCCTGAGATCCCTTTCGGTAGATGAAATTATAGACTTTATCAGTTAGGGGTTGCTGTTTATTCAGTTTTCGGAGAAATCTTTCGAGTTGTCCTTCTCTCAACAACGTAGAGCCTTTGTCCAGTTTTTTGAATTTAGAATGATCATCAATAATTTCGTGAATTCTTTAAAACATATCGCTTTCTCTCCACTATCAAAACATCGTTTCCTTTGTCTGGTTTCACTATTACTATATTCTAGTTTTACTTTAAATTTTTGAGGATTTTGTATTTCTTAAGATCCAATTTAGCGTCATCACATATCATTCAACTGTCATTACAAAGACCTTAATGTAAATTGGCTGCGGAAGGAATAAGCACATTCCGAAACATGTCGCAAACAAACGTTTCGATCAAAGCTATGGTGTTAATTATCAACATATAAATCTGCGATAAAAGTTGTCCCGACGTTTAGGCCAAAACACTAGTCTCCTTAAAGGGATCTGATAAAATATTTAAAAAGCACCGATATATAAACACACGCTAATCAGATTTTTCCTTTCAGAATTAAATTTAGTTATCCAGGACATAAATGAATGCCATCGTCCCGGTTGAGCTCGTTGACTCCACAAAAATGAACTTCCCAGGCTTCGAAAACACGATTATTGCTCCAATTTCCATTCGCGGGTAAGAATTTAGTCGACTCCCAGGAGATAGAGTGACCCGAACGTAAGGAGTGCTTGGCCAGTGCTGGCTTTTTGGCTGCTTTTTTCAACTGCTTTTTGATATTTCTCGCCTTGGAACCGAGTTATCGCTTGGTCTCCCCAATATATCGCTTATCAAAGTCTTCACATGATATTGAAGAGACGAGAATAATGAACTGCGTCTTGGCAGTTGCAACACCAATTGGTTTTTTTTGATTGAGAATTGAAATAAATTCAAAATACTTTGATGAGGTTTAAGTACGACCTTAATAGCATAACAATTCAAAATCAAAAATACTTTTATTGCATATCGTGCCAAGACTTTTAGAAGGGATATGCTGAATAAACAAAGCGATAACTCAGTTGCAGAGGGAAAGAACATCTAACGGCAGTTCAAAAAAAACAGCCTCAAAATTCGGTACTGGCAGAACATTATTGACATTATGGCCACTAGACTTTGTGTTAGTCGACTAAGATCTCATGTACGAATGGAAATTGGACCTATAATCGTGTTCTGGAAGCATGGGAAATGTTTGTGAAGTAAACACTCTCAATTAGGACGACGGCATTAATTTACACCATGAACATTTAAAATTAATTATGAAACAAAATACGTACCTCATTAGCATATGTTTTAGACTGTATTGTACATCTACGCTTTTTTAGTATTTCATAACTTCCTCTGAAGAAGGCTAGGAGGGAGTTTAAGCAAACACTACGACAACGTGTTCTTACAATAGAAATGGTCATTTAAAACAAAAGGATTGCATAATTTGTAGCCCGGGGACTATTTTTCATAACCGTTCTACTTCTACACAGTACGTTTTCAAGAACATTTCCACCGTTCCACTACTACGTTCACACACGGTAAGACGTTTCAGGACTTTTAAACGTTAACATACTGACCAGATCTGCTGAAAAGAATTTCTGAGGCGTAAACAACATTCACAATTCATTATAACATTAGTAGAATGTTATTCAATTCAAATGGGTACCGTATTTGCTAGTTTTAGCGCCGCGGCGCTTATTAAATTTTTCCGATCCTGAGTGCGGCGCTTAATCGGGTGCGGCGCTTAACCGGGAGCGGCGCTTATTAAATAATTTTCAACTAAAGGTTTACCACAAATATTTTTATTGCCAAAAAACCTAACGAGTTAACACTGTATGCTCGTACACGTTTTCCTTTATGAGACAAGCTATCGTTTACTTCAGCGCTACTAGCATTTGCCATAATTGTAGCATAATCAAAGCAAGGCAACAGAAGCGATAAAACTATACAAAAGAACCCTGAGTGCTCAGCTTAGGACGCACAAAAGCGGAAACAAAGTCTATCAATGCCTTTTTAACAACGAGTGATGACTAACGAAAGCGATAAAAAAGCCTATAAATTAACGCTTTTTAACAATGAACGATGACTCACAAAGCCGCAACAAAGTCTATACCTGTTTTAATAACGAGTGATGACTGACGAAAGCGCCGCGGTAATAAGAGAGGACTCGCAAACGCGGTAACAAACCTATAGAAATTAAAGAGGATATTTTCTATCGAATAAATATCGAATTGGAAAACATGGCGCGTTGTGTCCCTGCAAAGTTTGAAATGTTTTACAAAGTAGATTTTGAAACAGTCATTCGTGGCCACCATGTTTACAAATCGGTTTGGAAACCGTACAATGGAGAAACATTAAGTTGTATGAAAGACATGCGTAGCGAAGCAATGGATTACGATAAAAACGCCATTGGCGTATACAGAGCTGTAGGAAAAACTGAAAAAAGGATGTTAGTTGGCCACGTTCCCATTGAGCTATCAAGTCTAGTGAACAATTTTTTGAAAGCAAACGAGTCGAACAAAGTGGTAGCCAAAGTTTCGGGCAAGAGAAAACGAGAAGTTGGTCTCGTTGTTCCAGCAAAGTTCACGGCATTGACAAAAGAGCACAGACTGGCAAAAATACTGGACGATGAACTTAGCACTCGCAAAGACAAGTACACACACATTGAGATAACGCATATAGAAAAAGCATTTAAACAATTTCCACTTATGTATTAAAGAAAACAATTCCTGCTCTGTTATGTATGAAAGAAAACAATTTCCTGTTATGTATTAAAGTCTATTCAAATATTCGTTTTTAGTTGGGATACTTTCATTGCTTGTCAATAGCACGGTATAGCAAACTGTATGATTAAAACTTGTTTTCAAACTCTGAAATTTCTGCATGATGATGATGTTTGCAGGAAAACTGAAATGGCTTATTTAGTGCCGATTATTTGTGTATCTTGTCAAGTTAACGCCGCTAGCCGATTGCGGTAAACGCCAAGCTTATTAACTCTCCATTACTTCCGATTAAGCGCCGCACTAAAGTTGCACAGGTGCGGCGCTTAATCGGGAGCGGCGCTTATTAAATTTTTCTGATCCTGAGTGCGCGCTTAACCGGGAGCGGCGCTAAAACGAGCATTTACGGTAAGCTACTTTGCTAAATGCCGTCGCCGTGCTACCTTGCTTGTACTCCCTAGTGCTTTAGCCGTAACGTCAGGTCAATTTTTATCGCAGATTTATATCTCTGCTTAATCATGGTAACAATTTTATTTATTATGCCCTAGATTATTGTATTTCATTCTGTAGTGGTTGAAAAGGCAGTCCAAGGTGATAAGTCTATCTACGTATGGATTATTGAACCTTTTGCAAATAACAGTGAACACGTACTTGTTGCATTGCTGATTGACACTCACTTCGAAGTTAATGGTTCAGCTGAAGCCTGGAGTAAGCACTTCTCTAAGGTCTCCATAAAGTACTCACGGCTGACAGGTCATGTACTTTCTGAAAAAAAACAGTTTTAAAGAAAATGAAGCAAATCGTTTCTGAAGGGCGTTTTTTTCCCTTACAAAGCTTCCGTAAGGTAATATATGGAATAGAGCTGTTGTAACACAAATAAGGAACATCCTATATATTCACTAGGAAATGATGCATTACTGCACAGTTGCAAGTATTGTCCCTTCCTCAAGTGGAAAAGAAAACTGGGTACTAATGTTAGGAAATGCATTAAGCAAATACAAATGCTTGAATTCACTGCTTCCCTGTATAATTATTAAAGTTCTCATTAGTGATGATAAACCCAGTCATTTTTTGTACTTAATGTGAAACCTAATATTATGAGCAGGCATTTGCTGCATTAAGAGCCCATTTGTGGACAACAGCACAATAACATATTAAGGGGCAACACTAGTCCCTTTCAGTTTTACTCATACCAAATGTAAGAAATTTTAATAGTAAGGGGATGATATGTTGTAGAGCTAGGGAGTTAACAACACACAGTGAGAATGAAATTCTATAATTCTATTCTATAATTATATTTCTATAATTCAATTTACAGTAAGTTGTTAAATTTTTGGAAAGTGAAAATCAATTATACTTTTTTGTAAAGTTTAAATCTGGTACCCAACATGTTTGTTATTGATACATTGAAGCAGAAAAGTGAAAATGATACAAATTTTCTTTGGCATAATCCCTGAGGATTTGCATCAAATTTTTTCTTGAGTGAACTAAAAAAAAATCCATTAAAGGATAATTAAAAACCCACTTACTAATTAAATACTCTAATCCATCAATAAGATACATGTCATCAACCATATACAGGTACTATAGTTGAATACAGTAGTTACATTACATTGTATGCTATTCTACATACCATCACACATACTCACATCACATGCACTAAATTTAATTATATCAAGTAGTCTATATTTTTAACAAAGTGTACAAAAAAATAATACCTAAAAATTAATACAAAGGTGGAGATGTTTTACAAAAGTCAGGAGGAACCTAATTACACTGCAATTTAACCCAGCACAGCAGGCACATAATGTGCAGGGGGGTTTTGCATCATCTCTTTTCAATAAATCTTGAAAAGCAATAAGGTTGTTGTATGTTCTAGGAGACAATTTTGATATACAAAATATGCCACCACATGTCTACATATCTTACAATAATTTTTATTAATTATTAATCTTTTAAATACATGTACAGCAGAATTTCAGACAAAACATGGTGGCAAATACCCTTAGTTAACTACATTTTGAAATTTCCAAAGTATTTTTCTTTATATCGTGAATATTCTATATTGAATTTTTTGACAGAAAACTTTAAAAGTAGGGGACATAAGCCTCTTTTCTTCCCACTTCCCTTCCTCACATATCTCTGTCTCTATAATAACTTTTATATGAACTCCACAGCTGAGCAAATAACGAAAGAAAAGTCAGTGTGAAAACCTGTATTTGCAGCATAACTAAAGAAACACTAAAATTAATTTGACTTATCACAGGTACTGTAGAACTAAATGTCAACTTAACAGATAAAACTTTTTGTTAATAAAAAAGAACTACTTCATATTTAAAAGAATTCATTGTATGATGAGACAGAGACACGAAGACATGAGAATAACAAAACCACTAAAGACCAGTGTGCATTCCTTGTATTCCATGAATACACGAATTGCATGAATACTTTGAAAAATGTGACTACCAAGTGCAACATCAAGTTAGCTTTGTTACACAAACATGTCATATAAACATGTCATATAACTGCAGAATAAATGCTCTGCAGTGTATAAACTTTGGCATCCTTGTATGCAATGGTTATGCAAACAATTTATTTTCCACTCACATCGTCTTTTAATAAGTCTGCTTATTCACTTCAAATACATCTACCTTTTTCCCGTTTAATAAACTACCACAACAAAACAAGAAAGAAAATATATTTCTTTAAATGTAGTAATCAAAAGAAGCTAAAAATATAGTATTAACGCACATTGAAATTAAACTAAAACAAATTTCACAAAATTATCACAAAACTGAAGCTAAAAAGAATTTCAAATAATGAATAATTGGAAATACGTTTGGCTTCATGGGGAAATGCTGCTCAAGAAGAAACTTTACATCAACTTTAGTCATTTGTGTCAATACCCAATCAATCTTTTTAATTTAATAAATTTAATACAATTACCTAAGAGGGGAATTTGTCTACTCTGTGTGCAAAAAAACCCCAACAATTTTTCTATTAGCGAATCTGAAGTACAACCTGTACTACGGTAGTTGTCTACCGAGAAATCGCTATCAGTGATACTGATTCCATGTCTTCCTACCAAACATTGTCTTCCGTTCCCCCACTTTTATAATAGACATTAAATATGTATGATATGCAGTAAATCTCGCGTTAGCAGTATCCATGTCAATAGTCAACGCTTTACGTTCTTCCAAAATGGCCGCTATGACACGCTATGTCGTCATGTGAAAACCATCAATACAATCGCGCCTTTCAGGTTCTTCCACACTACGCGATTGTTTCATACCGTTCTACATACCTTCATCGCAATAGCGCATAACCTTATAAATAGCCACACAGTCGATATGCATTTACATTGGGGAGCAAAGATCTATATGCTTTGCTTTTTTGACCTTCTTATTTCAAGATCCCAGCCAGACCTTTAATGGATTGTCTCTCAACTTGTTAACATTTGGGCATACGACAGCAAAAACTTAATACTCTGCCTTGTCAACTTTATCAACGATAGGGAAGATAAGTCAACGAAAGTTTTATCAATTGACAGTTCAATATACGAAGAGACGCTAAGTTCGAAAGTTAAAATCGTTCTAAAAATGTCCGAAATTTTAATATAGGACATCAGTTTTTGTTGGGAGAGCAAAGTTTTGGAAAGAAATTATGATTGTCATAATCAATTCATCTACCTTTCTACGAAAGAAAAGTTTGGCTTTGAACTTTTCAGAGAAAGTTTAGAGATGTATAACTGCACGATCAACCTAAATTCGCGACATTCAAAACCTTTTTTCATTATTTGACTTCGTAGAAGGTAAGCCATGATAAATTTTGATTTAATTAAAACTATTTTTGGTTAGTTTCGTTTTGTGAAGATGTGCGGTAGTTTCGCAAAATTAGTTTACTCTACGCTGCACGATACAACTGAGACTAATGAAAATCAGTAACTTGATATGAACTTATTGCGAAAGTGCAGGACTATTGCGCAACATCTCATTATGTCAGATCATAAAACTGAAATAGCTATGCCAGTAAATAAAACCTACTAAAAAGAACTAAAAACAAAAATAAAACTGAAGTACAAAACTAGCAATATTAAGCAACTATAAATGTAGTAGTTTGGTGATTGAGCAACTGTTTATCACTTCACCATTCAGTCGTAACAAAAAACAAAGTTAAAAATTATAAAATACATACCAACAGTACCAATAGCGTTTTAAGAGTGTTTCAATTGTTTAGTTCGACTACGATAAAAAGTCCACGTAAATGTCTAGAAACTCTGGCCACTGTCTCAGCAAGTGTTAAATTACAAAACGTCAGGTTTCTAAAAGTTCTTACCTAGTGTCTCGTATCTAATTAAGTTAGTCGTGATATATTATGATTGATTGCCTTTTAGAATACATAATTTCGCGGGTAAATCAATCTCAGTAAAACGTAAAATGTACAAAAGCACCTTGGCATACTGCATTAATAATACATATCGAAATCAGGGTGTATTTCAGATGTGCAGTAACGGTTATTTTTAAACCCTTGTCAAAATATTAATATCCCAAAACGTGATCTCTTAATGCCACAAATGATAGTTGACCCACGAACGTTTTCTTATTTCATGTTTTATGAGCATGAAGATTCTGTATTAAAGGAGATCACACGAAATAGGGAATAGTATTTCATCATTAAAGAAATTCAACACATTTTTATGTTAATTTATGAGAATTTGTTTGGACAGAAATATTGGTGTAAGAAGTAGTGGAAGATGGGTGCTTCAGCCCCCTCATTCATTTAAAAGCGAGGGCTGAACTACACCCTACCCAAAATGGGACGAGTTTCTAAAAAGTAGCTTCTTATCTTCATTGGTTCGTAAGCAGCATACAAAATTTTGGACGGTAGTCAGTTTAGCTAGACCGCAATAGATGAGCGAAAATTTGAGTTACAAAGTTTGAAGCTGCTGTTGGAAATAAAACTTTTAATCAATGCATCCAATGGAAATACAGCACAGCCATCTCTGAGGCTACATAAACTGTATAGGTCAGACATCGAGTTTCACTGCTTATGAGCACTGCGTCTCAAAAACAAAATCTTTAAATATAGAAAATAACATACTTTCAGTGAAAAGGGGACTCATCAGTCCTGGACAAATAATAGTAATATGAGTAGACAGATGACTTTGACTGCATTCTAAAAGGCTTTAAAGATCTGTTACACTTCCATAGGGAAATGTTTTTGTATGCTGACTTTAGCCTCCCCAAAAACAAATTCCTTCCTATGCCACTGGACAGAACAGTATATGCTTTCCTCTAAAATTATGCAATGCTGCTCATGTTTTCTAAGAGCGTTTAATTATTAAAAATGACCATGGGGCTGGGCCCCTATTTGGTTAAAATTTTAGTCAGGGGTGAGTCAAGGCTTCAAGTTCTGCAATATACGGTAAAATTGATCATCTGGTATTTTCAAACCCCCTCTATTAGCGTTTTACTGTAATATTTTTCCCTTTTGCTTGTGGGGAAGAGGATTTTAGGGGTAGCATGGTCCTGTTTCTCCCTCCCAAAACCTACCGGTGTTTTTACTAACAGTGGTTTAGATCTTTAAAAATTACTTTCTACTCTTATAATAAATACATAATCAATTGTTTCTCTTAGGATACGATTACCAGTGGCTAATTAATTTTTTTATGACAGGAGTTTTGCGATTAATCAAATTACGGATATAAAGAAGGATCTTTTCAATTAAACATCAAAGCTTACATATGTTGAAGTACTTAAAGTAATCGCTACATCCTTTCTAGGCATAAATGGTGATCATTATGGACTCTTGTGCATCTGATACGACCTTTTAATTTTTGTTCGTGTCACGGGGGTAAAAGATTTCATTGACTGCCATGTAAAGCTTTCAAATTTACCTTTGATAAATGCACTGAATTATGAATACCCTCAGCTTAAAATTAGGAAATACAAAATTCGACTTTCTGGAAATGAAAATATTGCTTTTCCCAAATTTTTAGATGATAAGAACTTCAGCCACGTTTTCAACAACTCGAGGTTGTACTTTCTGTTTCCGTCATTTCGAAGAACATTTAATATTGCTTAACGGATATAATTATTACACCATTTCCTAAAATTTTCCAATAGGCGAGAAGTTACCTCGAAAGATTTTCAATGTTTTAAGAACTGAACACGTACTTTAAGCGAGTTTTGAGTGAAAGTTGACGCGATCATGATACGAATTTGTATCCTGATTACGGACACGTTTCTTTTGTTTCCACTTACGCGGTTTCCCTTGCGATTTTTGAGTCTTTTAAAGGTAATTTACATGTAACTGCATACGAATCTGTATACGGCAATGACAGGATCGCTACATGATCCAATTCTTAAAATCGTGTCCGCATGCTGTGTCCGCATGCTGTGTCCGCATGCCGTCTCCACATCCGTCTCCGCATACGTACATAAGGGAACACACCTTATATGTTAAGTTGTTGCGATTTCAGCCACATTCGCACCCGTATCAGTATCCATACAAATGGAAATGTGGCTTTTGGCAGATGTTTTAGTAATTCCATCAGATTAACCTTTATCTGGACTGTAATGAGACGGATTGTCAATGATTGGAACACTTGAAGAATTGTTTAGCACTACTAGTTCTGCAGTTTTTAATTTACATAGCACGTTTATTTTTTCTATAGGATTATACACGTGTCAATTTGCAGCGTCTTCCAAGCTTTTGTTTTCTTTGATCAAAGGTTTAATAAGATAAATCAATATACTCCTGTTGCTATGGCTACAGACATAAGTATCTTCCTATATCCCGCAATGGTTTTTTAAGAAAATTTGTCGACTCTTTAAGCTTTTGTTTCTTTTCGATACAGTTTTACTCCTATTATTAAACAGATATTAAAATTACTTGTTAAGGTTTATCGTTCACTCTTGCGCTACTGCCCCTTTGTTACTTTGTTAAGCTTTACTAATGACGTAACATCGTTTATTACACTCGTGACCATTTATTAGCCATTCCTTAATGAATGATTATAGTGCACACCAAATTAATTCAAAGTTTTCAACTACTAGTGTAACAGGCTGTTATCTTCATCATTCTACAAACTTGTTGGCTTCGCAGTAAATGTAAGGAGACAGAATAGGGTCGAGCGGCATAATTCAACTCAACAAAATAGAAATGATACTTATTAAGAGCCATTGTTATTCTTTGCGATAGAGGATTTCCTGGTTAATTCCTTTTATAAGACAGATAACCTCGTAGCAATCAGACCGAAAAATTTTAAAAGCTGTAGTAATTAGACTTTTGATGAGTTTTAATACGGCAATGCATTGTATTCGACACCATTCTAAACACAAGTGCCAAGCAAGTCAAAATCTTCCAATAGTTACAACAACAAAAAATTTATACCCATCATAACTACATGAATGCTGTCGGTACTCACTTTAAAATTGACTAACGTTTGTTTACGCTTGTTGGTTACTTTTATCGTTCTTTTACCTTGCGCACAAATAATAGAAATGTACAAGTAACCATCAGACAAAATATCGTACGGTCACTTTTTCTTAAATTTCCGTATTTAAAAAATTCCAGTAATAAATATCCCAACCAAGCAGCAGGCGTGGGCTAATCGAAGTAATCACAAAATATAGTTTAAAAGGCCGGGAGTATAATAATAATTACAGTACATGCCTCCATATATCCTTGAGAAAATCGTGTTCAACACGGTACATTTATCTCGGTATGAACAGGCACACCATCGATTTTAATGAACTGAGGAAAACGATGCGTTAAGTTTAATCGACCCAAACTGCTTCCTTGTAAAACCATTCCTGAGGTAAGTGTGAATGTTGCTAAACTTACCAGGTAATTAAATGTATATAATACTCATACTATTTATACTTCTTTCCGGCTATTAACAAATCCAAGTTTAAAATAGAATTTTAGGTGCTTCATTGAGTAAGTTCGCATTAGCTTACTTTTGATTTGCGCTTCAACAACAGTTATACAAATCTCCGAGTGTCGACATTCTTAGATATATATTGGAAAGCACAGTTGGCAAATGCGCCTAGCGCGTTGCTTCTCAGCGCTGAGGCTCCAACGTAAGCCTGATCACCCGTGGTAACAAATTGCATGGGTGACCTCCTAAGGGTAACCACGTGTTGACTCTCTAGCTTGGGTCTCATGTGAGTGAAGTTGTAGTTGACTTCTGCTGTGCTTCGAGGGTTTTCTTCCGGGTACTCCGGTTTTCCGCCCTCAATAAAATTAACCATTACATCATAGCTGTGCTCCGTGGACAAGTATGGGTCGAATGGTGGCTGCCAGAGGAGCCTTTAATATCCTTTTGACACGACCACGTTGATCTGCGCCCTTCGTAATTTAGCATAGCGGCTGCTAGTAAGGATGATTAGCTGCCCTCCCCCCGCCCTTTTATTTCCTGTTGCGATTGCACATACTCTATCGTAGTTCATTAATGAGAACTCTACTATGGTGGTATCGTATTTTTATATGCTGGTCGGAAGATAATGGTTGTGGTTGAAGAATGTGGTCAATGACCATCACCTTATTCTAGTTTAGTTCTGGGAAAGACTGTCTCTGGTGAGGACTGATGTTTCTCAGACTGTAATCCTGCTCTTAAACATTGGCAAATTTTCCCTTGCCAACTTTGCGAGCTCAAAAGCTGGCATAACGAGGTTTTGAACAACGAACCTTCTTTGTGCGTACGGCAACCAGGGAAAACTTCACGGACGGTCATGTAGTACATTTGGTTCTGTGTGAGGAAGTAAGAGTTTGTCCTTCGTATTTTTGGGAACTATAAAGGTCGTGAGATTTGAACACAAGAATATATAGAGAACAGAGCATAACAAAAAAGTACGTGTTAAAATCTGATCCTTATCAACTACTCTAAATTTTGAAAACAGGATCTTCGGGCTATCATCTTCAATGGTGTTAAACGCCAAAAAAATATTCTTTAAATGTGAAACCCGTTTCTATTTTCTGTCCACCCCCAATAAAGAAATACTGGTATGCACGTATACACGAGTAAATAACAATTGTCAAGGATATTTACCGGAAGAAACCGTAATTGTCATACAAATGAGTTTGAAAAGTTAAGAAGGAACTTTTCAATGGAACGTTTGTGGAGTCTACAAGGCTTACGATTCATGTGGAGAGTGTTTTCTAGTTTCGCCGATTTGTGTTCCATTTGAGCGCCTTTTGTTCAACAAAAATATCTACGTTTCTCTATCCCAGCAAAGCGTCTCTGTTTATAAACAACAACCAGTTCAAACTACAAAATAACCTTTTATTCTTTTAAATCTCTCAAGTCAGAGACGTACTAACGAACATGAACGTATCAAAGCAATTCCAGTGTCGTCTCAATTGTTATCTCACTAGACATTCGCATGTTCGGCACTTCCCACATTTGTACGCTTCCATTTGACTGACAGATTTCTTTGTGTTCAGTTCGAGTGTGGTAGATCATGGTTTCACTTGCTGTAATATTTCTTTAAAAATTGGTGAAAAAAAAACACCTCTTGTCTTCAATGTAGTTTTATAGTCATCGCAGTGACACATGATGGCTTTAATCTACTCGCACTCGTATATATAACGTCCCTTAAAGTTCGAATTTTTAGATTGGTTTTCTTTTTTTTTGAAAATCATTTTAAATGGTGTACTTCGCACTTCTTTCCAACCACATTACCTTCAAATATTAAAAAGTAATTTTATTAAAAAATACTTTTAACAGGCCTTAAACTTATTGATCTACATTTAAAAACCTCTCCAGACATTGATGACAAGTTTCTCTAAACAATAGCGCAAGTTAGTCATGGATAAAATATAAAGAGAGAACAAAAATCATCTGAATTGTCCTCCAGCCACAGTATTTCAGTATGGTGACAATTGTTTCAAATAACTTTGCAAATATCGTTTGTTTTTCTAAGCATCTGCAGACTTTTTTTTTTTATCACTGCAGAACGATAGACGCCATTACTCACCACTTTAGTTCTTACAAATCACACCAACTTAACAGACCTTTCTCGCCTTAGCCCTAATGCCAACAGTCTCTCCAGATCGTGGTCCGACTACAATATTTTCTTATACTAACAGCAGTTTGTCCACTCTGACGTAGACTTGAATTGATTGCTCCGTGGGCAATGAAGCAAATGCGTCCCACTTTAAAAACTTAATAAACTACTCACCTATTACGTATTCCTCTATTAATATGGCTCTGATGCCTTTAAAGGAGACTTCAGCAGTATGATGAATGAAAGACCAGATAATGGACTAATAACGACTAGTTCGCTGTTGAGGCATCTCGCTCGTTCCGTCTGGCCATACATAAACAATTAAACATCTCAGTCTCAAGTTTCCAAGCACGGTGGAAGAAGGTTCTCTTGGACAGTTTAAGGCCGAGTAGCACCTATACGTCGGGAATAAAAAGACAGACTTAAAGGACACTGAAATATTTGATAAATTGGCCTAAGAACGAGGATGAATCATATGTTGCAGCAACGTTTTTACGTCACAGATTTTTTTTACATGCATATCTTTCAAAACTGGACGTTTTATCAACGGAATGAGACAAGTGTGATCAACTACATTTTCCTTCATTTAACACTTCTTTAAAAGAAGGCCAAGTAAATTTTCCGCTAAGATACTGTTTTAAGTTTTAAGTTTTAAGTCTATCCCTTTTTTTTCTTTTCTATTTTTGAGTGACGTGTAAGTTTGTTCTTGCAATAGTGAAAGATAGAATGTGGTTATTTATTCGTATGAAGAAGCCTATTTGAAATAATAAATGGTTCTTGGTGGTAAATCTTAAATGTGTAGTCGAATATTGAAGTATAGTTCCAGTTGCGACGTAGTGGTGTCGTGAGAAGAGAATTCCAAAGATGTGGAATTTGCACACTAATATGTCGTCGATACAACAGTTGAAGAAAGCCAAACATCTTATGAAAACAGGTTCTTCGAGATTATTAACAAAGTTTGCTATTGCTATGGCCGAATGTAAAACGGATAAATCGAAAGTGACAGCGATTCTCCAGTGTGTTGACGAATAAGGCAAGAGACGTCGGTAACTCTTCATAAATCAAGAACTAGCTGCGACAAAGGGAAAGATTTTAAGGCAGCGAAGTACTACGGCATGGAGTTTGACAGGCAATAGGATATTACGGGAACGATCGTCTCGGGTAACATGTCGTTATCGTAAGGTTAAGAATTGCGGAAGTTAAATGTCGTTTCGTACCATTTGTGGACAACTAGTGAAGCACTTTTGCGACAATTTGCTGAACAATAAAGCAAAATGAACATTTCCAATCAAATCTGCAAAAAGCAACATTCGTTCTCTACGAAATAGACATACAGTATTATCGACAAAGGACGCAATCGCATAACAAAAAACATCGCCATGATTTATGGAGCCGACAACAACTTCAAGCCGCTTACTCAACTATATTCGCTTCTCTCACGTAAACAATACCACCGCTAATAACAAAAACATTGTCTTAATGTATGCCTGATTTTTGTTATTGTAGATATATTTCAGCATTATTACATCTATCAAGTCACTCACGCATACAATGTATTTTTATATGATCTTTTCATATTTCTCATTATTTCTCGCCCGTTAAAGGCTACAGCTGTGGTAACTGAAAGGTCGAGTGAAAAACATTTAGTTTGAGAACGCTTAACCAATATCCTTAATGCCGTACGTATTTACTTGACCGTGCTTCTTGTTCATTATTAAATTACTGTATTGTAGTAGCAGCAGTTACAGTATATAGTAGTAGAAGTAGCACAACCAATAAAAGTTGTAGTGATGGTAGTGGTGATTGTAGTGGTAGCAGTGGTGTGATGGTAGTGGTGGTAATAATAGTAATCATAATAATAATGATATACTGGGCACCCATAGAAGGTAAGACCCCTTCCACTGTCTTTAACTTAGTGGTATGCAAATGGTAATCTTAAAAATACAGTAATGATAATGGTAATGGTAAAGATAGAGTTAATACTAACAATAATAAAAATAAAATTTCCACAGAATGCTTTATGGAGAAGTTCAGATCCCCAGTATCTTTCAAAAAAAGTATAGACTGAAGAAAATCAAGCATATTAGGTAATTTAAAGACCAATACATTCATTAATTCTTTAAACATTTTAAGACAAGCATGACCCTTCAATCATCAGATGAGTTTTTCTGAATAAAATGGCCTAGCATTAACAAGTATAACATTCTGAAGGTCCACGTTTTTGAATGAAAGGGGTTAAAATAATCATGACAGGTTTTAATCTTTTGACCTTGAGATGTTTACTGTCTTGTACCTCAGTTGAATGCAGTTATCTACTGTTAGTTACCATAGAACATAATACCGAATAGTCAGGTCAGGAGTAAAGGCATTAAGCCACAATGTAAACTGTACATCACTACAAGACTACTGAATCTCATCCTGAAATCCTCCTGAAGACAGCCCAAGATAATAAAAGCAGCTATGGTACAAGTTATATATAAGTGCAAGAGACAGTAGCAGGTTTGCCAGTAGGCTTTTCAGTTCAATTCTGACTGAATACACACGTAATAGGTATAGTGTTGATTCACACTTACTTGGAGGTTAGTTGTTCATCCAAAGTCTGGAATTGGCAGGTCTTTAAGGTGTCCGGAACTCAATATGGGTTGAGAGGTGATGTATCTTCTCATAAACAAACATGGCTCATGAAAATAAGTTAAACACTTCTATACAGCTTTCAGAAAAGCTCAGATCTCTATGAATCTTTTTTTAAAGTGGTTGCCATTCTGGCTCACTGTTAGCTCCACTTAACTCAACTACAAGCAAATTAGGTTCACAGTTGATAACTGCAGCAAAAGTACTGAGCAGTTATAAACATTAAAATTTTCATAAGCAATGGTTATGTAAATAATTTACTTTCCCCGAGTATTTTATTTTATTCAGTCTGCTCATTCACATCAATCATATGAGCATTTTACCCTTACAAGTAATGAATTTTTTAAGTTCAAACAGAATTAGTATAACAAAACTAAATTATTATTAATTCACTTTCTTTTATAATTATAACTAACAAAAATTACTTATAATCTCATTTTGAAATTAAACTAAGGCAAATTTTGCAGAAATATGACAAAATTGAAACTAACAAGACCTTAAAATATAAATGATGAAAAATTCTCATGGCTTTATGAAATTAATGCTGCCCAAGTGGAAAATCCAGATCCATTTTCATCATTAACATAAACTCCCAGTCTGTCTGTTTAATGTAACACTTTATAACGATTCACTCAGAGCAAATATTTTTATATGGAAAGAAATTAACGGTCATCCATGAGCAAACCTGAAGTACGTACCTTCACCAGTTGTCCAGCGAGAAATCTCCATCTGTGACTCCGTGTCTTTCAAATAAAAGTTGTCTTCCATTTGCTAGCTCACATAATTCGTTACATATTGAGGATGTGCAGTCCATCCCTTCGGCGTCGGGAGACAATGATATAGTGCCCATGTCTTTCGGAAAATTCTGTCAAAATTTTTTAACAATATGAATCCAATGACGTCATATTCAAAATTTCAATAAGGGCGTAATATGAGTGTGTTCACGGGCGTGGCGGCTGGTGAGTAGTGGCTGGTAGATGATGGCCGAGTAATATTCCTCTAATAATTTTAAATTCTAAATGGTTGGTCAAATGCAAAATCATGATTGTGAAAAAGATTATGTGACAGCTGACAAAAATACACCGAAAAATCTTTGCAAGTCCAGTACTTCTAGTAAAGTTCTTCGTACCAGTACTTCGTACCTTTCCCCTCTCCTAATTAATACCACGATTTAAGAAAAATCAATAAATGAACAAGAAAAAAAAGAACACTTATCCATAATATTTAAAAGTTAAATATTATGGATAAGTGTTCTTTCTCTAATATGTTTTGTCTTTTCAAAAACCCATGCTTGAGGCAAAGAAAAACACTGACTTTTTAAGTATTGATTAAGGGAAGAAGTCGAAGTCTTACGCCCTGAGAATCACCCAATCAAAAAGGTTTCGAATTTCTTTAATTAGCAAAATAAAACTTGTATTTTGCTATGTTTGATTCTATGTTATTAAGAAATGCTTCATGATTTTGCGTGCTCCATTGGGTTATGGATGCACTTGGAAAATTGGGAGAGCATTCAAAAATCTAGAGAGACAGGAGGAGCGCGCCAAATCATGAACCATTACTTTATTGTAAGACATGCTTTATAATCAGTCATGAATCTTGTCTGTACATTTACACGTATAAATATTACATAAAGTTGTCATTACATAAAATTTAAAATTATACATTATATCATTTTTAGTATTACTGTATGCTCAATGCCAAAATTAACTTACATTCAATAGCGCAACCATGGGGGAGCTAGGACACCTAAGCCCCACCCTTAACAGCCCCCAAAATGATTTCTATTTGAATCCATGAAATATGTAACAAAAATGTAACCTAAAATTAGCAGCGATTGGCGTAGAGAGTACTAATCCTCTGATAACCGACTGTTAAATACTATAATAGTATTGTCACCTAACTTGTGTGTGTTGTGATTAAGGACTGTCGCTACTGAATACCGGAAGTACCCTTGTAGGGACATTAAAATATAAAATATTTCTGATTAAACATGCCTCCAAAGCCTTCAAGTCGAGAGTTATCTATTTAACTTTCTAGACCTCCCTTTACACAAATCCTGGGCGCGTCATTGCCTACATAATATTTAAAATCAGTGACCTATAAGAAGACTTTTGTTCACTGCAGTTTTGTCTCACTACAAAGGCTAAAAACGGCTACAATCAATTTGGGTTGCAGATGAATTTAATGTCGCCAAAATGGAATTAAAAAAGGCTGATAAACTTTATACCGGTCAAATGGACATGTAAAAACCCAAATTTTAGAAATATGGTCTGAAAAAAAGCCAAATCAACTGTCAACACTGGCTAAGTATAAGACTATTGCACCAAGTCTAATTATGCAACATTTCCACCCTGACATAGTCGTGGCAGTAAATAAAATTATTAATAAGAACTAAAAATGAAAATAAAACTAAAGTACAAAAAAATAACAGCAATAAACCATTATAAATGCAGTATTTAGTAAGTTGAACTTTTTTTATGACATACACCTCAACTCTCCGTCACAAAAACCAAAGTTAAAACTGCATAGAACACATAATAACGGTAGCGATAGCGTTGTAATAGTGATTTAAATGCTTAATTCAGTAAAGATACAAAGTCCATTTAACCCTTCAGCAACCACTGTTCAATATATAGGATACCTAAGAATAAAACAGCCAGTGAGAGAACAATTAAAAAACAAGAATACAAAAAACAAACGAAAACAATTTAAGCGTTGAAGGGTTAAACGTCTGCAATCCTTCGCTCCTGTCTCCGCATTAATACATTGCCTATTCCACAACCCATATAGTGATAACAATGGTATCTAATTTTTTTGTAGCAATATCGTTCATTTCTGTTTACCCAACAACTGAGTAAAAGCCAACAGAAACAAGGTTTAATCACAATACATCTGTTTTCCAGATTCTCTTTCAGTTTGTGACTCGGCTAGCGAGTAAAACGTGCCTCATGGTGTCGTCTCAAATTATATCAGTGGAGATACATTGTCAGTGATCGCTGTTTAGTATTCATAATTTCCCTTACAAACCAAACCCAGCAAAAACGTAAAATGAAAGTCACGGTATACTTTAAATATGTAATAACGTGTATTTTTTATCCTTAGTGAAACAAAAATCAATATTCGAAAGATTGACGTCTTCATAGCAATGATGACTTTTGACACAGTAACATGGTTTTTTTTTCCCATCTAATCTCACAGCAAAGATTCCGTATTAAGAGATCTCTGAAATTAGGGAATGCTATTTCAAGCCAAAAAACATCAAAACATTTTCCCGTTACTTTCTGACTATTTGCGGTTGACAGAACAATGCGCTTTGCTACAAAAAAGTAAAGTATTAGTCATAGCTTTTGGGAACTCTTAAGTATAGAAGAATAGTCATGGGTTTGGAGTTCCTATTTTGTAAAAATTTTCTCAGTAGTGAAAGCAGGCTTGGAGTTGTATGGTGGGGGAATTGATTATTAATACATACTATAATATTAGCATTTTACTCTCATAGTTTTCTCCATTACAAGCAGTAAAGAGGTTTTTGGGGTAGCATGGCCCATTTTCTTCCTCCATGAACTTATCCGTGTTTTTACTAAAAAGGCTCCATTAACAAAAGATGGCTCACGTCCCTTAAAAACTCTCTTCTAATCATACAATTAAATTAATACCAATTGTATTTGTTGCACTATTATCATCCAAGATGATCGATAAACGTTCGCCTATCCCTAATGCCAGAAAAATGATTTCTGAGCCCCAGACGAGGATTGAACACGCAACCTTCTGATGTCTGGTGAGAATGTTGAGAAGAATCTCATCCGTCATCAGAAGGTTGCGGGTTTAATCTCCATCTGTAATATCTTGGATATCTTGGATATGTACAACACTTAGATATGTAATATATATATATTATTGTATATAATGTATATGTATATTATGTATATGTTTATTATGTAAATCATATACACATGTATATGATATACACTTGTATATCATATACTCATGTATATTATATACACATGTCCATTATATACACATGTACATTATATACACATCTACATTATATACACATTTACATTATATACACATGTACATTATATATACCTGTACATTATATATATCTGTATATTATAAATACCTGTATATTATAAATACATGTAAATTTTCTACATGTCTATTGCATACATGTATATTGTATATATATATATATATATATATATATACAATAGGCCCAATAGGCCGAAACGGTTCCGTCTGTAGTTATATATATATATATATATTGATTACTTATTAACCTTGTTTGTTCGGTTTTTACGGTAAAATTTTTGCATGAGGATTTCGTACAGACCGAGAGACAAAGGAGCGAGGTCTGTGCGGAAAATTTAGCCAGTCTGTACGAAAAACTTATTGCACGGAAAGGCATGCAATCAGCGCGCATCATTTTGAGTAAAGACCGGATAGCGAGCTCAGCCATATAATAAATATAATTTATTTATCTGCCTAAATATATATATATATATATAATGAATAGTTAATACCAAATAAACAATCTGGTTTAAATATATATTTTATTTTGCTTCGCGTTTCAACACTTTTTAGTGGTTCTTTTTCTTCCCATGAGGTAATTTTGCTTTTGTGTATTTTCGGTAGCCCGTAAACGTTGCTACTCCTGTTGTTCAACTTTGTTAGATAATCCTTTTCTTTTTCTGTTAGGACGGTATGGTATTTTATGGTTAATTCCTTTATTTTCCCATCACTTTTTCATCATTATGCGCTTCAAGTTCACCGTATATATCTGCATCATTTAGCATCTCTTCAACTTTGTTGCAATAGTAGTCTCTATTCATTATGACTACTGCACCCCCTTTGTCGGCCTGCTCTATTATAATGTTCATATCACTCTGGAGGTAAAAGACCTACAAGTGGATATCTAAAATTCTTCAGCAACATGACGTACCATTTAGTCCGATTGTAGGTGGAGCAGCGTGCCAAACAAGTTGCCTCAGCAACCTAATAGATATAATTATCAAACCAATGGTCCAATATTTGAAAATTAACTTAAGAGACAGCACTGAATTCCTGAATAAATTAACTGAAAAGTTCCAGAAGAAACCATACCAACTAGCTTCGATATGACCTGCCTGTACACCAATATCCCCTACAATCTTGGTATGGAAGCCATACGATACTGGTTGAGAAAATATCTGCCAAGCATCGCTAGCCGTTTCTCCCAAGAATTCATCGTCGAGGGAACAAAGATTATCTTGCTAAATAATACATTTACATTCAATGACAGAACATTTCTGCAAATAAAGGGCACAGGAATGGGAACAAAAACGGCACCATCGTAACCTACATTAGAAGATGCCATAAATAAAGACCTTTCCAATGTAGATAAATGGTGCGAGGAAAACGGTATAAAGAGGAATACTTCAAAATACCAGGCAATTGTAATGGGAAAGTCGCAGGTTAGGCCTAAGTTTCATTGTGAAAACGCTATTGTTTCCATCACTGAAGATTTTGAAATGCTCGGAGTCACAGCGGACGACGATAAAATGAAATTTGAGAAGCCCATAGCCAAATTATGTAGAAAAATCTCTCAGCAAGTTGCCGTACTTTAGCATATGAAAAAGATGCTGCGACTAGAAACATGAAAGAGGCTTTACCATGCTTTTATTATCCCGCACTTCAACTATTGCTCAGAGACCTGGCATTTCTGTAGTAAAATGGTACTGCAAAATTGGAAAAAGCTAACGAACGTGCTCTTAGATTCGTTTTTAATGAAAAACAAACGCCTTACTGTGAATTACTTAATAAGATAGGATTGCCGTCACTTGCCAATCAAAGACTTGTAAAAACAATCTGTACAGTTTTTACAGCGATTAACAATGAACATGCTCCTACAAGTATTAAAAAGTCAATAGAGCTCAGAAATACCAAATAAGATCTGAGGGGTAACGATATTTTAAAACTGCCAAAGAACAACACGTCTATTTATGGCTTGAAGTCATGACTTTACCTTTCGCCAAAATTGTGGAATTTTATGCCAGACACACATAGAACTATCAGAACATTTCAGGTTTTAAAAATAGTATTAAGAAACTTGACTTCTCGAACTTTTTGTAACTTATTTTTATTAGTGTATGTATAAGACACTGTTCTATTTTATAATTAATGATTTACATGTGATTATATCATTAAATTTTACTTTATCTTAAACAGTGCAATACCTGTAAATTAGCTGGGGTGTCACTGAAGACTTTGTCGCGATGTCATACCTCATTTAGCTAAGTGTATGGCGCATTAAATATATCTTATTATTATTATTATTATTATTATTATTATTATTATTGTTATTACTGGGATATTTAGGCCCAGTTGAAACGTCGAACTTTTCACGTGCTGAACCAAATGCAAATCAGTTTAGACAAAGGATCTTGCGCATTAACATTAGATTCGGCTCATGAAAAGTTCGACGTTTGAACTGGGCCTTCGAGGACACAAGAACAAAGTTCGGGGAAGAATTTGGTCGATGGGCTAAAGACAATTGGTTGAGATATCTTGACTACTGCTATATCAAATGGATATTTGGGGAAGAACAATTCCATGTCCTTCTAAACAACTTAAATCCAAACATCAAATTCACCAATGAACATGACACGAAACAGCTAGCTTTCACCTCGACAAATTGGTAAAGAACGACGACATACTAACCACTGACATAAACTACAAAGTCACAGATACCAGACAATACTTGGATTTTACGTCGAGCCATCCACGCCACATAAAAAAGAATATTCCATACAACTTAACCCGTCGTATGTGCACAATAGGGACGATGAGGAAACAAGAGATAAGACACTCTAACAACTAAGTAAGATACTAATCAAACAAGTTATTCAGGAAAAATAATACAAATTGGCCTCACAAACGCTCTTGATTTAAACCAAAACGAATTGAGAACATGTCAACGAGACCAAGACCAAGAAAACTGTCCGACATTAGCAACCACATTTAATGCCAACGACCCGAACATATTTCCAGTGTTATAAACTCATCAGACCATATGCTTTTGTTTTCCGTCAGTTTTTAACTTCGGCGTAATAACCTCCGCTCTCAAAGCAGGCGGTGGCATTTGAGTGTTTCAGGGGGAAAGGCGGGGTTGAGATAGAGGTCTTCATTTAAAATGAAAACCGGGTACCATGTTATTACTTAGAAGTAAAAACCGGCTATCAGGTTATTACGTAAAAATAATAACCTCACACCAATTTATTAAATATTAGCGTAACAAAACTTATTTAATTCATATTTGAAACAAAAGCGTGCATCCATGCATACACTAATATATCAATCAAAATCACACAACGTCGATCTAAAACACAAAATTGATGAAGTCAAAAAGTCCAGTTCACGACTTTAAGTTAAACTTAATAGTTATATCACAAGTTATTTTCTTATCTTCTGTTTATTCTCCAGGTTCTCCAACCTTTTTCTCCTCTACCTGAACAGCCGTAACACACACCGTTTTTGACTATGTTGCATTCCCGTACAATACAGACGAAACATTTTCTTCTACTTCTTTGCTTGTTCTATTGTGCGCTCGCACAGCCAGACTTCGATGGCCTAAAACGATTTACATCACCGACTCATAACTTGCAAAAATAAACCAAATGAATCACTAAAAATCACTTATTTTAGACAGATTTGACAGAAACTATATGTGTCCTGACAAAATCCTGAAACAAAACCGCCACACAGTTTAAACATATAATATTTTATTGATGTCATTCAACATGTACCATCAAAACTAACCTGTTTTTTTCACATATAAGCTGTTCGTCTACTTTCGCGTCGTATAACCTCGTTGCAGTTACGGCTTGTCTTAAAACCTTTAACTCCTCCAGCCTCACACAATCGCTTTACCGTGCTCCCCAACTTGTTGTGTCCCAACGGAACTGAAGAATGCCAACAATTGGTCTTTGGGATTTTTAACGGGGTAAGATAAAAGGCGTCACTGGTTCTTTCTTTTGAACTATAAAGTGAAAAACCGTTTATAAGTACACAAAATCATAGCTAAATACTTCTACGCTGCATGCAATCTAAATTAACATGCGTGATTAAATCCAACTTACATGTAAAGAAATTTATATTGCAATACACGTACGACTCTTATCAAAGACTACAATACTTTTCATATAAACGAACTATGCATCTCGACGAGTAAGGATTTTCATGTGCACAAGTAACTTTTGGTTATGTTTTTCTGTGGTCAAGACCACCAGCGTTGGTCTTACGAACATCCTCAGTATATTCAAAATATTTCTTTCCTTGACCATCGTACTTTTTACAATTTGAGAATTCACGCAACGAAGACGCCGATGTTCCTTTCCACCACGTAATGCAACGTGAAGTCCAAACAAGTACAGCAATGTCTCCACCAACTGTTTGCCATTTTCTTCCCCTAGAATATTGTCTGACCACAGCTGATCCTCCTCGTCGAGCCAAATGTTTTCAGCTCTTCTGCAGTGCGCAACTCTACCAGCCGCCGAATGCTCTCTCATAACAGTAACCAATGATGAACGTAATTTGTGGAAGAAATCATCTTTAAAGAATCTGAAATGTTTGCCACACTGAGTTTTAAATAACGTTGTATGCTAGAAACCAAATCATTCAGCGAGTTACCAGGATATTCCGTGCCGTCCTGTTTCTTAACTTCAAACACAAAATTCGACATCGAATCACTAATCTCGTCTTCCCACATATCTATGAGAAGCGTCTTAAAACAACGGATAGACCTGTCACGTAGCGCCATTTTTTCTCTGTTTGAACGCCACGCTTCGAACGCTTTCACTGCCTATTCGTCCTTGTATCCGGTGGTCAAAAAAACAGACTGCCGAACTCGTTAATATATTTTTGCATTATCTAACAACCGATTAAACCTTTGCTCAATATCTGCGTCTTCATCTGATACAACATTACTCTCAGCTATTTCTCTCTCAGCCAGCTAGTAGTGAAACCGCGATGATACCGCTGTCGCATGTTAGGTTATCTTTAAGCAATACCTCAGTTATAAAATTGGGGATAACTTAAGAACATATCTCACTTTTACAACTGTACACACAGTAATTTAATCAATTTTTTTCCGAGAAACTGTGCTCGTGTATTTCCATTCCAAGGGTATTTGCTTGATGAGGTCAGAGGGAAAATGAAGTAGCACGCCTGTAATATTTATCTAGTTGGGTCAACGCCGTCGACAGCCAAACTGGCTCCGGATCAAAACTTGGATGCGGGCCCCTCCAAACCTCCAATATTTTTAGTTCTAACGGCGTTATCGTGAAGTAAATAACTAAACGGAAGCCATCGCATTTTCATTATATTAAAGATGTAAAAAAATCTCTTCACCAAATATTTATGAATTTATTCACCTAAAATACGTGTGTATGTTACGTTCTACAAAAAGTTAAGTACTAAAAGTACAAAAAGCAGATAATATAGCCTCTGACTCTTGCATGCATGTAATTAATCTATAACAATCCTAGTGCTTTCTTTAGTTAGTACAATTAGTACTTTGGTTATTGCAAAAATATTTTGGTTGACTTCTTAACAATAGTCCAAAACATAAATTAGACAGATTACGGTTTTGTAGTTTGTACTATGTCACTGTCTTAACTGTTAAAAGTTATAAAACATCAGCGTTTAGTTTTAGCAAAAACCTTTCATATGCCTTCTTTATAGCAAAATCATTGATGACTTCTTGAAAGTCAATACGCTTTGTAAGTTCATCCTAAATGTTCAACATTCCAAGGTCGTTCAGTTTCTCTTGCCCCATAGTGCTTCTCAGAAAGTTCTTTATATGTTTCAGCTTAGTAAATGAACGTTCAGCAGAAGCAACGGTAACAGGTAAAATGCAGAAAGTCCTCAACGCAGTACAGACATTGGAGAAGATTTTGTCCAACTTTAATCTTCTGTTGGTGTTCAGAAGCTTCAGGGGAGGCAACGATTCATTCTCAAAATTAGCTCCATTAATGGTTTTAAGATGGAGGACTTCTTCTATCAACTTGTTTTGGGAAACATCATCAGGATATTTCTTTCCAAATACTTTGCAAGCCTAAAGAATTTGGTGTTCTGATAACTGCAAATACTGCCAAAAAAACCAACAGAGATTATTGATGCTGTTTGGGGAATCGTATCGTGTTGTTAAGCCTGCTATAACAGAATCTACAATGATGTAAAATACATTCAGCTTGAATGCACGTTCCTCCTCACTATCAGCACTCTGATCATCAGCAGTTGATTCCACCATTTTCCTCATCTTCACGTTCGTTAAGAAAAGCTCTTCACTTGCTTTTCCGCTTTGACGGAAATTCAGTTGGAATATTTGCAGCATTGGCCACTAATTTACATTCATTTAAAATAAAAGGCCATTTCTTGCGCAGCTCTATCAGGAATTTAAGTAGACTCTTTAGGTCAGACCCTTCGACATCAATTGTTGCTTTTCTTGCTTGGATGATTTGGTTCCTTTTGTCAATTGCTACTAGGACTTGTAACCACACGGAAGACATTACAAGGCAGGTGACCGATGACCCGTACCTTATGGCTCCATTTACTTCGATGGTTGGCTTCGCAGTGAGATTTAGAGACAGGAGCTGTTGTAGTGCGACTTTTAGACCACGTAGATGAGCTGCAAAAGTTCGCACACTAGCCACACGATCTGTCCATCGTGTGCCAGACAAGAAATGGAGAGAACATGTGATGTGGCATTGTAATATCTGCCATCGTTGAGGACTACTAGAATAAAGGTTGTAGATCGTTTGAACCATCCCAAAGTAAGTGACAGCCTCGATACAGCGTGCAGCAGAATTCGCTTAGCACAGGTTTAATGAATGCCAGCCACAAGGAGAGTATAAACATAACGGGTTGATAGCACTGATATGCTGTTGAGCACCATTGTATTTCCCAGACATATTAGGAGCATTGTCGTAGCCTTGCCCTCGCTAATTAGCGATCGGTATTCCATACCTGTTCGGTGATTCAAGGATTATAGTAGCGATCTCGATTCCCGTTCTCTCACAGCAATGAGGAAAGACCAGAAAGCGTTCTTGGACCATGTAACTCTCGTTTTCTCTTGTCAGGTATCTCAGGATGAATGTCGTTTGCTCTATGTGGCTGACATCAGGGGTGGCATCATTGTGCGACTTTGACTTTAGGGACGTGCTCTTCTAGTGGAGAGTCATAATATACAAAGGGTTCTGACAAACCAAGAGAATTATCATTGTGAACGTCACCGATCCTGAGAGATGATCGACGAAATGCAAGTTCCCTCTCTCCAAGAAAAACAACCACGTCAATTATTCGTGTGAGCAACTTCTTCTATTTTGTTGCTTCAGAGAAAATGTTCTCTTCGATGATGACATCTATGCCGGTATTGTTTTCCAAGTGCCTTTGAAGGTCACGCCAGGACACGTAGCACTTCTTATGTGAATCACTCTTCTTATGGTCAGAAACTCGTTCCCATAATTTCTTCCACATCATTTCAGTAATCCATCCACTAGGATTACTAGTGGATGGATTACTGAAAGCTAGAAAGATCGAGCGACCAAGGAGCCAGGTCTGTAAGGAAAATGGCCTCTAGTGAGGAAGATCTTGAGTATGCAATTAGAGATGCTAAAGGAATTGATAACCCAATTTGCGAAGGCGACCACAAGGATGTTAAAACACTAAATTACGATGGAAAACGTCTTAAATGGGAAGGAGATTTTAATGGTTTAAAGAAATTCATTAAAGAATCTCTTGGCCTTCAAGGAAAGTGGACTTCTCCAGGTGGAAATGCAAAGAAGTTCAAAGCCACGAACAAAGCTATCACTATAACCTGGTACTCACGAATACAGAACACTTTGACATTCCAGGGAAAGGATGGCGATGACGTTAAGTGTGAACTGATAAACAAGATTGAGACAGAAGTAGCTGCAGAATCTACCCGTGAAAGTGTGTTAACCTCATCGGAAATATTAAAGAATTCTGCTTTGTCGACCGCTCCCGCCTCCGATCCTGGGGCAATTAATCAGAGTCTCAGTGTGTGTTATTGGTAGAGCCTAATAAGTCAAAAATGGCAATCGAAGCAACCAACATCAGCACCATTCTAGATGAAGATAACGGACGAAATCAAAGTCCATCAACTCCTCCAATAAACGTCAATGGAGCGTGCTCCATAAACAGGGGTCTTCTAGCACATATTGAGGGATTGAAATTGGAATTAGTGATTCTCCAAAGGCAAGTAGAAGCTAATTCAATCGAAATTGCCCGAACGAAATCACGTTTTGACACTAAAAAGGTTAGTGAAAGATCCACTGAACAAATACAAATGTCTTTGAAGGAGAAATGTCACAAACAAGAGCAGACAATACATTCCCTAGAGGATCGCGCTATAGCAGCAGAACAAGAAAGAGACTCGCTAAGGCTTGCGTTATGCATTCTTATGCAAAATCAGAGCCATCAAGGACCCGAACAAAATTCTAATGAACTTCTCGAGATAAAGAAACAAAAATCTAAAAGCGGGGTAAGGCAGCAGAAAGACATGAAATATCAATCAACCACTCTGAGTGAGACCCAAAACCGCTTTGGTCCTCTTGAAATTGAAACCGAAGAAGAAGATCGTGCAGAAGACGACCCTGTAAACCATAAAAGTAACAAAACAACAGAATCATCTTTGAAAAGCGTTGAGATAAAAAAAGACTAAAGTTAGGAAGACTTCAAAGACACCAACCGAAACTCCAATCAAAGAAGTACGGCCACAGCGTACAACAGTAATCATTGGCGATTCAATGATCAAAAATCAGCGTGGTTTGGAATTGGGCAAAATGGTGAGGCATCGCGTTGTCGTTAAATCATTTCCAGGGCGAAGAATCATGACATGGCTCACTATATAAAGCCAAGTATATAAAGTCAACCTGATGAGATAATCTTACACTGTGGAACGAATGATCTTCAAAAAACCAAAGTGAAAGCCGTTACAGAGGGTATAATAAACTTAGCAAAACAAATTGAAAGCGAAGCAGATTTGCCAATTAAGGTAACTATTTCTGAACTTATCTGTAGATCAGATTCTATTCTTAACAACAAAGTAAGTCAAGTTAATAAACAGCTTTCGAAATACTGCAGGCAGAATGGCTGGGATCTAATTAGTAACTCAAATATTACTGTGAAAGACCTTAATAAAGGTGGCATGCACTTGTTGGCGTCTGGCAACCCAACCATGTTCAGTAATCTCATAAAACATCTAAGCTGAATTCCTAAACCACTGCACCCCTTTAATAATTCTTGTATTGTCTCACCAGCAACGGTCGTTTCTAGTAGCTCTACCCAAAATTCATTTTCCTCCACTGTAAATGATCAGGAAACCAATCTAGACTTTAATCTACCTCAGATCAAGGGTTTCAAAATCGCTCCTCTCAATATAACTAGTTTGCTCAAACATATAGACGAGCTTCGTGTTCAAATGTTTAATAAAACACTAGATATGTTAATAATTAACGAAACTCGCCTTGATGATACTTGGTGTGAGTCCGAGTTTCATATTGACGGTTACTCTGTTATTACTAAGAATGGAAATAGGCAAGGCGGAGGGGTTGCAATATACATACGTGATCCAATAGATTTCATAATAGAAAAGATCTCCAAAACGAAAATTTGGAATTCTTGTGTGTGGAAATTAGAAAACCAAAGACGAAGCCATTTCTGGTTAGTACCTGGTATAGGCCACCAAACTCCTCTATTAATGTCTTTGTAGATTTCGAAGCTATTCTTGAAAAAATTGAAGCTCTAAATATTGAATCACACATTCTAGGAGACTTTAATTGCAACGTTGCAACCGCCTCCCCGGATGGATATACTACAAAATTACTTGAACTTTGTGACTTATATCAATACTCTCAGCTTATTAATGAACACACCAGAGTGACAAGAACAACTTCTGCTCTAATAGACCTTTTTTAACTAATGAACCTAGTAAATTCAATATATCCGGTGTGTCACATACTGGTCTAAGCGACCATAGTTTAATATATGGCACCAGAAAGCTTGTAACGCCCTCGGTTAAGCCAAAAGTTATAAAATTTAGGAGTTACAGGCATTTTGATTTCGACCGTTTTCTAACGGACATTAACCAAACTCCTTGGGACCAGATTGAGTCTTACAATGATCCCATAAAAGCATGGCAACTTTGGAAAAACATGTTCTTAGAAATCGCTGAATGGCACACTCCTACAAAGTCGAAACGTGTTAAGAACTCATCTACCCCGTGGTTAACTGCCGAAATAAAAAATTTAATGCGTGAGAGAGACCGATTAAATCGAATTGCAATTATTCAAAACACAGAATCCGACTGGATAGCTTACAAGTGTGCCAGGAATCATGTAAATAAATCTATAAAATACAGTAAGGCTCAGTATTACAGTAATTTCTTTTCTATGAATTCCAGCGATATGCGTAGAACTTGGAAGGGAATAAATTCCATCCTGTCCAAGAACAATAGATCTCATATTGAACCTACTAAGTTGGAGGTAAAAGGAGCTACATTGCAAAATCCATTAGATATTGCCAATGCTTTCAATCAGCATTTTGTCAATATCGGGCCGGAGCTAGCTTCTTCAATTCCATCACCAAATACTGATTTCAGAAATTATGTTAAACGAGCAAATTCAACTTTCGAATTAACACAACTACCACAATCTGAGATCATTGAAATTATTAATAATCTGCATATTAACAAGGCCAGTGGCCTTGATACTATTCCAGCTAATCTGTTAAAGTACAGTGCCAATTATGTCTCTAAATCCTTAACACATATTTTTAACCTGTCTATAGACACAGGAATTTTACCCTTCGACTGGAAAAATGCTAGAGTATCACCTATTTTTAAAGACGATTCCAAAACAGATCCTACTAATTATCGTCCAATCTCAGTACTTCCAGTTACAATCAAGGTATTTGAAAGGGCTATATTTAATCAGATATATAATTATCTAATCCGTAATAATATTTTAGCAAAATTCCAATCAGGATTTAGGCCATTACATTCAACGATAACAGCACTGTTGGATGCCACGAATGAATGGTTATTGAATATTGACGATGGTCTAATTAATGCTGTCTTGTTCCTCGACCTCAAAAAAGCTTTTGATACTATCGACCATGAAATCCTTTTAACCAAACTAAATCTTTATGGATTTCAATCAAAAGCATTGGCGTGGGTGGCAAATTATCTATCTAATCGTACTCAAAAGACACAAGTCCAAAGAGTGCTATCCGATTGTTATGCTGTAAAATGTGGAATACAACAAGGATCAATTCTTGGTCCTTTGTTTTTCTTATTATATATTAATGATTTGCCAAACTGTGATTTATCATGCAGAGTACGCATGTATGCTGATGATACTAATCTTACATATGCCTCAGCCGACCAATCTGAAATATCTAATATGCTAAATCGTGACCTTGAGACCATTCACGAATGGCTGAAAGCAAATAAGCTCAGTTTAAATGTTACCAAAACCAAATATATGCTAATTGGGACGCGTCAAAAAGTTTCATCTATGCAATCAAACTTGGACATAAGCTTAGATGGCAAACAAATTGAACGAAAAAAACTTTTTAAGTGTCTTGGTGTTAACCTTGATGAGATCCTCTCTTCGGAGTCATAAGTAAAATCCATATCTAAGAAAATTGCTAAGGTACTTGGAGCATTACGTAGATTGAGATCATATGTGACTGAAGATATTTTAATAATAATTTACAAATCATTGATTTTACCCCACTTTGATTATTGTAGTGTAGTATGGGGTAATTTGGGTAAAACATTTGCAGCTGATCTTCAAAAGCTGCAGAATAGAGCTGCTAGAATCATTACCTGTTCAAGCTACGAGATAAGGTCAGACGATATATTAACTAAATTAAATTGGAAGAAATTAAACGAAAGACGCCAGTCACAGTTTGCTTCCATGATGCACAAATGTGTGCATAATAAAGTGCCCGTTTACCTAAGTGATATATTTTCTACAACTTGCTCAGTGCACAATCACAATTTGAGAAACTCGACTCACGCCTTATTGGTACCTAAACCAAATAACGAGTCTGGGAAAAGAAGTTTCTCTTTTAGGGGTGCAGTGCTTTGGAATTCACTCCCTAAAGCATGTCAAGTTCCGAGAAATTATGCAAATTTTCTCCGCTCACTCCCATAATAATGTGTATATTTTAGATTTAAATTTTTAATATTGTGTTGACGTAATGAAATTTCAGTAACTTATATATATATATATATATATATATATATATATATATATCATAATCTAGTACTTAATTTTATAAATAGTTAAAATTAATTTATTCTTCCACGGCCCTCTGGAAGAGCATACATGTATGAAGAGACATCCGTGGATAAATAAAGATTTGATTGATTGATTGATTGACTGTATTGGATGATCAACTGTATGCGAAAACAGTCTACATGAAAGACAATAAATTGGCTTTTTTGTAGAGCTAAAAACGATCCAACCACGACTACATGTTTCACCATTTTCTTTCCTGACATTGAGTATTGAGGTTTGGAATTTATTATCTGCTTGCATTGTATGGAAATTAATTTAGATGAGGAATATGACCAATCGTCACAATTTTCTTAATTCATTTGGTGCAGGGGATCCAGTAAAAGTCCCGACGTCAAATTTGAATCGTGCAGTCGGTCCAAACTTTGTATCATGCTCTTCACAGGTGGTGATTTTATTTTTTTCTGAAATCGCATCCTTGGTAATAGGTTTCTCGCTGTTATCGTCAACGTTAACATCACCCTCATCTTCTACATCATCAGAGGTACGATAAGTGCCAGAATCGGTTATTTCCACTTCGCTTGCTTGTTGTCGTGGTTCAGTGACTATAGTTTGCACGATGGTGTCTTAGGGCCATGTTCAAACTGCGCTTTTGATCCTGCCTCAGCGTTATCTTTAAATACGCCAACATCAAATAATGTAAGAGAGCCTCTATTTTTTTCATCCGCGCGTTGCCGCTTCTCTCGCCTGTTTTTGGGCACCGGATTTATGTTGATAAGAGGACATCACACAATAATCACAGATTACATCGATCACATTGTTGAATGAAGGCTCTGAAACCGGTTTTGACTTGTAGGTACAAATGAAATATAATATTCGGACAAGGCGACAGATTGAGCCGAGTTACGTCTAATTTAACTTAGACTACACACTACACACTACACAGTCGGTTTTCACTACATTTGTTTTGTTTCAATTTTGTGTATTTAAATAAACAACAACCTAAAAAGTATAATAAATTAAAAGCAAAACAACAATGATAAAGTAAAAAAGGCTCACAAAGACGTTTATGTCTTCCGGAATTAATTTTGACTTCTTTGTCTGTTGGATGCGTACGCAACCTTGAAATTTAAAACTTTATAAACAAAACAAGTGTTCTCTTGCGGCTACATCTTATATTCCCTCAAAAAATAGCAATGTTGATTGACAAGTTGGCTTGAGAAAAACTTAAAACCGCAATTTACGTGGCAGATAATACTTCATCTTCAGTTTGTCATCGTGAAATGTCATTTTAGATATGCATTCGTATTTACTAGAAAAAAATCAATGTGAAGTGTGTTAAAAATTTTAGGGGATACGTTTTAGGGCCCGGGCACCGGGAAAAGTACTCCCCTTACAACCCTCTCGACGCCAATGAGTTGGGTTGGTGTAATAGTATAATTGACAGTACGTTTAAAGGATTATAGCTCATATAGAGAAAAAAATGCGATTAGACCTGTAAGGATGCACTAACTATATGCATTGTAACAGAAAACAATCGTCCAGTTATAATAAAGAGCATTAAAACTTTCTTCCAAACATCGTTTGGTAAAGCAAGTAAAGATCGCAAAAGTTGTTTGAAAAAAGCAAAGTAAAACAATGACATAACGGAAAGCAGCTCATAGGTTTCCCATCATGCCTCGGCAAGACTTGTAGCTATGCAATATTTGCTTCCAACCTGTACATCTCCCTTCTTATCCAAAATGTTTTAATAACTCTAGCACTAAGGCAACGACTGGAAGAACTGAAAATTAAGTTTATTTTATTCGAAAAAGCTATGAAAGTAATAAAATGTGGCTTTTACTGCTCTTTCCTGTCCCAATTCGTTCTTGAGATATTTAGATTTCTTTCATAAGTCAACGAAACTACTTATGACGTCAACTTCTGTACAAAAGATACTGATTTATTAGGAAATCACGTGCATTGGTAAGATTGTTAAACGAAAACGTTTGAAGCTTTGCATGTGAATCTCTCTTACTGCATTGAACATAATATGGAATTAGAGTTACCATTGTGATATATCAGTTCCTTGATCCCTCATGACTAAAACATATAAAAAAGATTTTTTTTTTATTACAAAAGTCGGACACATTTTCATTTAAATTTTATAAGCTATATTAATTTAAGTACAGATTTCTTTATTTCAGTATAAGAAAAAACAAATAATTCTGCCCTAAGGACAGAGGAGTCATGGAACTTGCATGTCACGATAGCAAAGAAGTTTTACATCTTAGAATGTGTAGTTTCAAGAGGTGTACTTCAATGTTAAGATTGACGAGATATTGTTAAGTAATTTCAATGATATACAAGATTTGCACATAAATCGCAGCGGTGAGTCCATAACTTTACATCACAGATTATCTCATTAACATACGTAACAAATCTAGACATCTCAAGAAGGAAGAGTGTTACTGGAGAACGGCAAGCGACATTCTTCACACTTTAGCTCTTTTAGATAAAACCAGCTTAACAGACGTTTCTCGCGTTCTTCCTAATGCCCACGAAAAATCTCGCCAGATCCAGGCCCAAATAGATAGTTTCTTAAACTTACAGTAGTTTGTCCACCGAGATCTACACTTCAATCGATTGTTTTGTGACCAATTAAGCAATTATACTGCATTTAAGAAAAATAATGACGTGCTCACCTTTTACCACAGATTAAAAAACTCATTAAGAATTAATGAGGAAAATACAAAAGAAAATCATAACCGTGTCTGTCTTTATATGTGATAAAGACACTTGTGACTTTATCATGAATTTCTCTTCAAATTTTCCTCAATATTTTTCGCCTTAGAAAACAGAAATTGCCAAACTTGCGTAAAGAATTAGCGTATAAAACGCTTCGTTTTTCAAGCCGTACAAAAAACTCGCAGTACATGCTTAATCGGACCCAAAACACTCAGCTTCCACCTCGTGTTTTATATCCGATAAAGCACTCCTGCTTGTTTCATAAACATTGCATTAGAAATGACCAGCAGTGTCACTCGCGTCGGAACCTTTGAACTATTTGTTCACGCTTTTTCGAAACAGTTCCCAGACCCTTTGGTCCACCAAAATCCTCGCTGCCAGTCAACTGCAGCCACCTCAACAGCGATTTGATATACGAAATGCGGCGCTGGCTCACTAAAATGGCTATATCTTGAAAACTATTTGACCGATCTTCATTCTACGAAGACTGGTTGAAGAGGAAAGGTAAGAGATAATGTTTCTGGTAACTATAAGTTATAAAAAGATTCCCAACTGTTAAATTTAGACGTATATCTCCTATATGAGAAGGCCATTCGTGCGACCCGCACAATCAATATAGTTTCTTTTCGTTCTATGATGAATTTTTTTTTCTGTCAGCTTAATCTAAGGCTCTGATATTGAAGTCTGTGCGCTAGTATAAGGTTCAGTAATCAACAATCAAGTTCGTGCAGTAATATTAATCGTCTTTGAGACAAATTGGTGTCACAACCAATAACAATCATACAGAGTAACACATTACCCTAGTATAGTCACAGCTATCCAACAACAGGCATTTCTTATGTAATATATGAACTTCGATTTGTGTTAGACTTAAATCTATGGGTTGATTTGTTTATAACGTTCATTATTGTTCTTTGCTGTGGAAACTAACACGTCGAAATATATATAAACAATATTATACGTCTAAATTTAACAGCTGGGAACCATTTTATAACTTATAGTTACCAGAAATATTCTCACTTACCCTCCCATTTCAACCAGCCTTCGTAGAATTAAAATCGGCCAAATACTTTTCAAGATATAGCCATTTTACTGAGCCAACACTGCATTTCGTAGATTAAGTCCTTGTTAAGCTGGCTGCGACGACTTTGGCCGAGCGAAGAGCATGGGAACGCCTCCAAAAAAGTGAGGACACATTACATCCTCAAGTGACCCTTCTGGTCATTTCTTATCCTGTGTCCTTTACGCAGTTCTGTAGTAATATGGTTCTGGTGCTTTTAAGGGAAATGTAGGTAGAATGATGAATGAAAGTCCACGCATAAACATCTCAGTCTCAATTCTCTAGACGCATAGCCAGAAAGTTCGTTCGGAGAATTTAATGTCGACTAAACTTATACGGCGGGAATAAAAAATACAAACCTTAAGCAGGTAGTATTAGTAGATTAAGAGGCCTGAGAACGAGGATTGATCATCTGTTCTGGCAAAGTTTTTACGTCACAGGTTTCTCATTTGCATATCATTCAAAATGGAATGTCTCTGGGGAAGAACAGAATTAGACAAGTATGTTCAATAACATTCTCCGTCATTTAACGGTTCTTTCAAAGACCAAAGTACATGATACAGTCCTAGTGTGTAATGAGGATGTTGGGGCTGCATTAGGAAAGGCATATGGGCATGATTCACACATTGAAGCAGAACGCCTGGCTAGGGCGTGGAACATTGTCCGAAGAGATATGTTCAAGATCAGACAAAGATTGAGTTGCTCTTTTGATGTTCTGAGCTAGGAAAATTCAGTGCCAGCTTCATTGTTGGCTTTATTGACCATGATATTATATGGGCCAAATATTACGGAGCAATACAGCTCCTCACAACTTCCTCAGTAAGCTCTGACTTTGTCACAGCTCTTAATCTACGACAGGTTACAACAACGAAGGCCGAATGCCACTTCACGCATTACAAGGCACAACCAAGGACGGGAGACTCCATTGCCTATCCGTCTAGGAGTGAAGATTAATACAAAAATCCGCAAACGTGAACCGGCGAGCAATCTCTTTGACCTGAGATTGTAGATTTCATATGATAGAGTACTGGAGATCTCCACTTAGCTGAGTAACAAGGTGTGCCATCACTATCAGCTCAAGAAAGCAATTTGTCTTCTGCTAAACGGTACATGGCCATTACAACACAGCTGCACTAGACAATATCGACCATAGCCCTAACTCAACCAGTGCATCTGACTCCTTTTATGCAACTGAAATCTCCCTCTTTCAACATTGAAGCAATGAGTTCCATAGAGTTCAAAATGCTGTCGCCAGAGACAAAGATGACACGCATGCAGTTGTAAAGCAAAAAACAACTCTCCTGCGGGAGACCTACATCAATGTACCTCCAGTCGCCCTTGCAGAAAAGAACCTTTTGTGACTAAAACCGGAATAATCCAACAACGCAGGAACTCACTTAGTAAATCAAGCTATGCTGAAGAAATACTGGTAGATATGGCATATTTATGAAAAACAGTAATTTTTTTTAATTGGTACCGTGATACAAACAAGATTTATAAACATCAAAATTAAAAACTGAAATATACGGAGTGAGGCCTAGCACTCTTTGCACAATTTAACGGGAACTTCAACAAAATTTGTGATAGACTTAAGCTATAGCTATAACACTGGTTATTTTTTCCTTTTCACTTACATTTGCCAAAAAAGCTTTCTATAAGCTCACATTGTCGTAGCCGGTGGGGTTCTTATATAAGACTAGCGCGTAATTACTTCCAATAAAGGTCTTTTTACCTTTGAATTGTTTTCTTTATAAAGGTTCTTCTTTCACTTTCCTCAAAAAGTTTTCATCCCTTGTTCAGTCTCCCCTCCGTTGCTCATTTTAACTCTGTGGACGTCATTATTCAGTGGTTTGTGATAACAAATAAACGTGTTTTTTTAGGATTTGAAACGAGCGACCAGTTGCAGGAAAATTGATCGAGCATCGAGACAAGAAAAATGTACAGCGAAAATTCCAAACTTTTGTTCATATCTGCACCTTGTGAACTGTTTTGAAATCTAAAAATTTGTTGCAAGGTAGTTCAAGTATCAGTGATGAAGATGTTGCAATTTTTTTGGCAACTTTGCTTACTGTTTTTGAACTAGTTGACTGTTTCTTGGGGAGTTTAGACTCGAAGTGCAAAGTTACGTTCCCCCCTTAACTAAATTAGAAAAACAATCTTGAAAGCTACTAGCTCGAAGTCGTCAATAAGGTGAGAGGGGCGAGTTTAAAATTTGCTCGTAGTCAAGAGGATTTCCTCCCTCGTTAGCCAGCTATAAACAAAGTAAATACAGCTTATATAGCTTTATTAACGACATAAACAAATACTGGAGTAACCTGCTATCACATCTGGGCTGCCTGTAATATGATGAGATTTTGTTGTTCATGAGATTTTTATATGACCTCCATGCCGTCATATGTAAAATATTAATTTGAGTGCGTTCAGGGGTTCGGCGAGCGGGTTATAGAGGGGGTGCAGCACCCCTCCATTAGTTTTAAATTGCCAATATTTGGTCAAATAATAATAAAAAAAACCCTGGTGAAATGCAAAATAGTTGGTCAAATGGAAATTATGATTTTGAACAGGATTATTTAACAGCTCATAAAAATATTAAGAAAAATCCTGAAAAGATTTTACTTTCTTACCAAAGCTGGATTCCCTTAGAACACTTTTAGAAGTACATTGTACCAGGTTTGCTTATGCATCGTATTTTGTTTTCTGTTTTGTGTTTTATGGTATTTTATCGGCATTAAAATTGCAGAACTAGTTCATTTCTTGGTTTATTTCATCGGTTTTGAGATTTGTTTCATAGAATTTGTCATAAGTCTTCTACCTCAGAATTTGTAAATCTTTACTAAACCTCCTTTGTCACATTTGTAGCAAATTTTGGGATAATGAGCTTTATATATTTTTAAGACAGAAAAAATGTCAAAAGACTTTTAATCATAACCAGTACGTGGTTCCTGTTTCCCACCAAAAACCTGTGAGAATACAACATTTTTAAACATAGTCTGGTCATGTGATTAGGCTTAATTTAAGACGAATTCAACGAGAAAAGAAATGGAAAACCACAAGTGATATCTCAAGCCAGCAAATGATTCGAAGTCTTGATCCACAGTTCTATTACTGAAGTTATTTGACTAGTACATGTGACTGCATTAGCATTATTCTTTCCTCAGAAAATCATTAGTATTTAAATAACCCTCAAAATTTATTCTCTCCCGGCTGGATAAGACTTCTATTATTTTTCTCTGGCAAACACCAGACTTTTTTTCTCATTAAGGGGAGAGCTCTAACTGGTAAAGAGTTAAGCTTTGAGTCTTTCAATGAAAACTGTTGCCAATAAATTCCCGGTTAATCTATTGCCAGTCAACCAGTGTTGTTCTCGTGAATGACGAAGGTCGCTGCTGGAAGCGTGGTAGTGATTTTTACAGATTGATCGTGGGAGATAATTAAAGGGACTAAATTACTTAATGTACATTCGAATTATGAATGGTATCTACTCTCGACAACATTACGATTACATTTATTATTTATTACATTTCATGTAATACATCTTTTCTTTTTTAATATTTCATTAGATATTTACATGGAAACAAACTATCTGTAATTCCTTCGGCAGTGTTTCGTAATATACTCAAACTGGAATCTTTGTAAGTAGAAAGGAAATAAAGTTGTTTCATGAAATCAAAGCCCTGACACGTACTGTGGAATAAACTCTTATTATTAAATTAAGCCTACTTATAAATTACTATTAATTATTCGGATATGACATTATTATTACAAATAACTATTAAAATACTATATCATTTCGCTCTCTTTTTGTTTTGTATTTTTTCCAAACGAATATCAACAATTTTTCTCAGATGTCTCTAGTTTATTGGTCTCTTAGCTATCTATACAATTCTTCATTTTAATGTTCCGGTGTGCTACACTTATAGCATTTGATCAGGCATAGTGATATCAATCACTGGTTAACGAGTCCTGGTAGATCTTCTTAACTGTCTGTCTAGTTGAACTTCTGTTGTTTGAGCTTTGATGTTGCTGCTTTCCCATTCATCATCGCTTTCTTCTATAATTACTTTCTTGAAATTTGACACGTTTCTAGTGATAGTTTTTCCTTCTCTTCTGGTTAATACAGTGTTGTGTTTTCTTTGCAAGACAGTATGATAATCTGGGTCAAATCTAGGTATGACTTTATCTTTCTTCTTCTGTTTACAAACGACAATATCTCCTTTAATTTCGGATTTCTTTACTCTGTATTTCTTGTCGTAATATTCTTTGTTTTCCAGTTTTTTTCTTCTAGATATTTCTTTTCGCCTTATTTTGTTTTTGACATTTTTCTTCTTATTTGGTTCGGGTAGGAATCCTTTGATTTGACGGTTGAAGAGTGGCTCACATGGAGCAATCTTTTTTGTTTGATAAGGAATTGAGCGATGTTGGAATAGAAATATCTGTACCTCTTGTCTCCAGTTCTTTCCTTCGATCTCGACTGATTTTAAGACTTTTCCAGTTGATTTCATAAAGCTTTCGGCTACTGCATTTTCTTGGGCCACAAAGATGTGTTAGGTTTCCAATCTATACCCCTTGTTTTAGTGTATCTTTTAAATTCATGTCCATTGAATGGTGTTCATTGTCTGTTTCAAGTTTGCATGGTATGCCATGAGTAGTAAAAATTTTGTCAAGTCTCGGTGTGCAGGTTTTCATTTCATTTGAGTTGGTAATTTTGACCTCTGGAAATTGGGAGTAGGTGTCGACTAAAACTGATAAATTCTGTTCAGTTCTTGGTATTGGATCTTAGAAATCTATTGCGAAGCTAGACAATGGTGTGTCTGGCGCTAATGCAGTTTTGCACCTTAACCATATAAATGCAAGTAACGTTGGAAAATTATACATCAGTCGAAAACTTTTTATCTGAAGATTACAGTGATACCGTAATATCAACCATTCACTTGAAACGTAAAGTATTATAGCCAAAAAAAAGAGAAACTCAAGTTCGTGTGCATCAAGAATGAACCGAGGGCTCAAGGTCACGAAGTTTATGGATTTATCTACAATTTAAGTTAAGTCCTTCTTCACTGTCTCTTCACCCTTTAAAAGCCTCGAAAATGTGTATAAACTCTAACATTAACCCTAACCTTAACGCTAACCCTAACCCCAATCCAAACTTTGGGTAATATACATGTATTCGGAGAAGTACGAAGAAACATACTGCTTAGTAACAAGGATGGTGTTCTTTTGGCTATAATGCATTATGTTTGCGGAGAATAGTTCATATCATGGTATCACGGTAATCTCCAGGTAATAAACTGTCGAATGATATATAATTTACTTACCTTACTTGTATTTATATGGTTGAGGTGCGAAACTGCATCAGCGCCGGTGTGTCTTCTGTTGGTGTTATCTCCAAGAGTCCAGGATTGTTATTGTTCCCCACTGACTGACAGGCGCAGTATTTTTCTATCATTTCTCTTATTTTTTTGTCCATATTTGGATACCAAATCTTTTCTAGTGGCTAACTCTTAGTATTCTCGATTCCCTGATAACCAATGTGTCCTAGTCGTGTTGTTTTGTCTTGTAACTTTGCTGGAATCACTACTCTTGTATTCTTTAAGATGATGTAATCTGATTCATTGATAGTTAATTGATCAGCACATTGCCTCAATGGTTGCAGATCAGTGTTTTTCTCGTCCCATTTTCCCTTCTTCAAACTTTTTTTTACTTTCGTTAGAAGTGGATCCCTACGTATCGCTTCCTTGATCTCTTCTACTTTCATTGATTTTGGAACTGAATGATTAGCAAGGTATTTCACATACTCTTCTGCTACGATTGTTTTGCTTGCTCTTTCTTGATTGTGACTAGGTGTCTGCTCTTGTAATCAGTTTCATTGGTTGATCCTTTCCAATAAATTACTCTGAAATTAAACGGCTGGAATTGCATCATCCATCTCTCTAGTCGAGCTGGCGGTTTCGATCTTGGGTTATTGGATATTGATTCAAGTGATTTGTGATCGGTTATCAGATCAAATTCTGATCCTATCAGGAAAATTCTGAAATGTTCAATTTTCCATACTAAGCTGAAACCCTCTATGTCCGTTTGAGAGTGTCGTTTTTCCACTGGGCTGAGATCTCTGCTTGCATACGAAACTATTTTGTACTGTTAGCTGTCGTTTTTTCTTTGGGCTAGAATAGCACTAATTCCATTGAGGATCCATCTACGATTACTACACTGCCTTTCTTTGTGTCAAAGTATGCCATTACCGGTGGGCTCGTTAGTTTCGTTTTCAATTGTTCAAATGCTTTTAATGCCTTTATTTTCACTGGAAGACCGTATTCTTTTTCGTCAATTCTCTCATCGCCGCTGTGATTGTTGCGCGGTCAAGTATGTACCCCTGGCATGTATTCGCCATTCCAAAGAAACTTCTAACTATTCCCGCGTTTTTTGAGAATGGTAATTTTATTAGATTGACAATTCTTCCGGGGTCTGGCTTCGTACCTTCTACACTAAATATCAACCCGTAGAATTTAATTTCATTCCCGAGGATGTGGCATTCCTCTCTTTTTACTTTCAGATTGAGCGTCTCCAAACGTTTTAGGCAATTCTCTAACACTTCATCGTGTGCTTTCCTCATTTTACCCTGTACTGTGATGTAGTCAATGTTCTGTACTCCTCTAAGGTCACTGAGGGTTTTTTGTAACACATTTTGGACAATTTCGGCCGCGCTGTTGGGACTATAGTTTAGTCTTTTGTACTGGAATACCCTTCGAGTGTCGAGAATCTGGTGATGAATCGGTTTTCCGGGTGTAATTCGAGCGGCGGCATGCTTGTTTTCAATCAGTCTTTGAGAAGGATTTTGCTTCGTTCATTTCGGCCTGGACATTCAGCAACGTGGGCATAATGTATCTTTCTCTTTCCATTGCTTGGTTAGCTTCTCTCATGTCCTTGTATATTCATGAGCTGCCATCTTTCTTTCGGGTGGCGACAAGAGGAGATATCCAGGGAATTGGTTGGTCGGCTACTTTTTCAATAATATCTTGTTCCATGAGCTCATTTAATTCCTTGGAGACTTCTTTTCTCACGTGGTAAGGTATTCGTCTTCGACGCTGCATTACCAGTTTTACATCTTCTTGAATGTGAAGTTTGATTTGTCGATTGTTCAACTTTCCTTGCCCATTAAATAACGGGTGGTGACTAAAAAAGTGGACAAAACTCACGTGAATACTTTTACATAATAAAACAAAATCTCTGTCAAGAGGCCTGGGTACAAAAGCCTGCTCACCTTAGTTGATATTATTGCAATACTGATATCTAAAGTACATGGTATTAGTAATGGTTGGCTGAACTTGAAACAGAGAAAAGATCTTGTTGTGCACTTTCACAAAGCTCATAGTGGAAGGGGTGTTGGTTATACTGTAATCCACTTTAGCAAGCTAGGAATAGACCGAAGCACGTTGTATAAGATTATTAAAATTTTTCAAGAAAGGAAAACAACAGAAAGGAAGGTTGGAAGTGGATGAAAAGCTGAAAAGTTGACACCTCAGAAAATAAAGAGGCTGGTGATGGCAGCAACAGACAAGTGTGATCTGTCCCAAGCAAAACTAGCTCCAAAATTCGGAGTTCACGAATCCTGTATCCACAAAGTGCTGAAAAAAGAAGGATGCAAAAATTACAAGAGAGAAAAAGCACCAGAATGTTCTGAGGAGAAAAAAATTGAGGCAAAAAAGGTGCTGCAGAAAATTGATAAGAACTGTGCTGAAACCTTCGTCAAGTGTCAAAGTTGTCATGGATGATGAGGTATATTTTACATTTGACCACTGTCACATGCCTGGCAATGACAGATTCTATTCGCAAAATAAAGAGAAAACTCCTCCAACCATCAGTATTACGACAAGAAAAAGTTTGAGCCAAAACTTCTCGTGTGGTTGGCAATCAGTGAAGAGGAACACAGTGATCCATTCTTTGTTCCAAGTAGGGGCAACATGAACGGAAATGTTTATCGGCAAGTTTATGTGCCTTTTAAAACCATTCTTGTAATAACATCATGCAGATAACAACTATTTCTTTTGGCCAGATCTTGCCTCTTCACATTATGCCAAGGACACGTTTGCTGTTTTTACTAAGAAAAATATTCGTTTTGTTGCAAAAGGTGACAATCCTTCAAATGTGCCACAACTTCGTCCAATTGAAAATTTACGGGGAATTTTAAAGTCAAGGGTGTATCATGGTGACTGGAAAGCCAAAACAGAGCATCAGCTGAATTTGCGGATAAAGAAATGTCGCCGCGAACTTGATTGGAATGCTTTCCGGAACATGATGTCGTCAGTTAAGACTAAGATGAGGAAAGCCGTTGACACATCACCCAGATTGCTACTATAGATCAAGTTTGGGAAAATTGAAATAAAGTGTTGAACACCGCTGGTGTTTGTAGTTTTGTCATATGCATTATTACTTTGTTCCAAGCTTATCGCATTTGACCACTTTTTTAGTCACCACCCGTTACAGTGTGGTATTTCTTTAGAATTTCTTGAATCTTTCTATCGTCAGACTGGGAAATATTATGGTTGGTTTCCTTCGGCTTTACTTTTTCTCTCTCGTCGTTTGACTTTGTTCCTTCCTTAACCGGTAAACTAGAGTCTGTGTTAACTAGCTTGATTAATACCAAGTCTTGGGCAGTCTTTGCACTTAGCAAGTTTCCTTTTGTGCTGTCAATTACATATATTTGCGATACTGGATACCGCTGTTTTGACTCGAGTGTTGCTTGAAAATTTCCTTTCAATTGTAGAGGAGTTTGGAAACCACATGCGTATATTTTCGTTCAACTTTTCTGTAAGAAAACCTTGTTTGCCAATTTTTCAAACATCGTTGAATGTACTATATTGACTGTGGCTCCCGTATCCGCCAAAACTGAGATATCTTGTCCATTTACCTTCACTATCGTATCCGTCCTATGACTATTGTCTTTCGATATTGTATGGACATAATCATCTTCGATTCTTTCTTCGTCTGACTCTTTTAAAAATGTTTTACTCATGCTCTTGCTTGCTGCGAGCTTTCTTTCTTTTTAGTTCTTGATTGATTGCTTCTGATAGGTAGACGTCGACCTTTCTTCTCTGATTTTCGTTGTTTATCTCGGGTTGTCAATGTCTTTTGTGTCGATCTGCAAACTTTAGCAAAATGTACAATAGTTCCGCAGTGATTGCAAGTAGAATTTTTTGCCGGACATCGTCGTTTTTCTGGGGATAACTCAATCCACAGTAATAAAACTGTCGTTGATCCATCTTAATTTCGCCAACTGTATTCGTTTTGAATTGTTCCCTAATGCCACTTGCTTGAGCTGAACTCGTTTCAATTTTCCGCCCATCAATTAACATATCTGCCAGAGAATATTTCGGATCTTTTAACGGTTGTTTCCTTTGTCTTGATAAAGTACCGTTCGTTATACAATCTGCATTTTCATTTCGAAGTCCGTATGTTTAAAGTCACAATGTTTAGCCAACCCTCTGAGAGGCGTATGAAATTCTTCGATAGGCTTTGGAACATTATGCTTATTTTTCTTGCTAAAATGCTAATACTTAATGCTCCAATTTTTGACTATAATGCTCCCACAGCTTGATAAAATCTTCAAAAATGCTCGAAACATTTTAAATACAAAAAAGAATTGAGTTCTATAACAATAGATTGAACAAAAGTGCAAAGCCCCCAAACTCTGCAATAAGGTCAATAACTTCTTCTCTCAGTGAAGCCCAAGAACACTTCAAATAACAGTGCAGAACACAGAAATTCTAACATTTAGCTAGGTTACAAGTATCTAACAGTTCCACTGTTGTACACTATAAAATAGTCTGTATGTAAGAGAAAAAATCGAATGTATGAGACAATACTTAGTTCATTAAACAATTTTCTCACTTCTCATTATACTGTAACATTACGGAAGACTCAATGTAGTCTCCTAGTGCCCTTTCTTTTCGATGCGTAAAACAGTTCTTCAAAAGGGAAAAACTCTCTCAGATGCAGTTGATGATCGTTGTAAAAGAAGAATCTTTTTACATTGCATTGCACACCTTGGTAATTCTTCTGAGTGGTGCCCCCCTGAAGTGTGTCAAATTTGTCTGCTGTGTCTTCTGAAATATTTAAATAATTTAGAACCTCCTGCTGTAGGGCCTGAATAACAAGATCATCATCCAAAAAGGGGATGCAGTGAAGTTCCTCAATTGATGTAGCATCTGGTTGCATTTCATCCACCTTGACAGTATCAAACAGGTGACATACTTTAAAGATAAGCACTGTTGGCTGAAAAGATCCATTGGGTAATTTACTTTGATAGTACTGATATGCTGGCTGTATGAACTGACCTGCATAATCAATCCACTGCTATTTCAAAGACGCATTATTTCCAGCAAAGACATATGCCAATGCAGTGACATCGGGATAGTAAGTACTAGATATGCTTGCTTCAACAGTTCTCAATTCTTGATATGCTTTCAATGAATGTGGACCATCTCCCTTTAAATTGCAGGTTGCTTTCACAAATGGTTTCATTGAATCTACTGCAGCTGCAAGTTACATCTTTAAAAGGACCAGCTGTTGTGGGTCATTAATCATCTGGAGCAACTTTCTCTTTGTCACCTCTGGCAAATCCTGAGTGTTAAGGAATTTTGGGACATCTCCAAGCAAATAATGAATCTGGTTAATGACTTCAAACTTTGACTACCATCTGGTAGCTGAACAACTCTTTGGCCTGTTTGTGTCTGAAAGCCAATTCTTGCTCTTGGACTTTGAACAAAGCAGACAGTTCGAGGCTTTAACAAATGTATCTAGGATAGGTGTTGCCATGTTCTCCCCAACATGATCTAGGGTGTGATTAAAGCACCCCATGTCAACTAGCTTTGGATATAGCACATTGAGATGTCGAACAGCAACATCATTTACAGAAGCCCGATCCCTGATGGCTCCCAAAAGTAAAGCAGAACTGATACCAAACTCAGTTGGATAGTGAGGTCATAAGCTGCTGTGCAAGTTCTTCTCCCTTCATTGTTTTTGTGACAAAAAGGAGACGAACTAAGCGCTGTTCCACCTTCCGTTCCTGGTTTTCTAATTCTGATACAAATCGTAAGATATTTAAAGCTTCAGCAACATGAGTTGCTCCATCAAATATAACAGATACACGCTTGCCAGAGATTCGTTTTTTCACTCTTTCCCCTTCTTCCCTGCTTATGACATCAGTCATGTGACTGAAATGAAAACTGTGTGTCAATGAATCACCCTGTTCTTCAAACAGGCTTCTAAATTGATCAATCTTGTTTATTGGAAAGCCAGCTTTCAAAAAGGTGTGAACTACTTTGAATCTATAAACACGTTGTTCCATACTTACGTTTTTACCTTTTCGTAGCATTTCGTTGTCATACTGAATAAGAATTTCTGTGATGTCCTTTTCCTTCGGTAGTTTAACTTCAAACTTTATCTTTTCACGGCAATGCTTTGATAAACTTATGTGCTGTTGAATGATGGTCTTTCGTAATCCAACTTCCTCTTTGCAAACTGTACAAAATAGCTTAACTGCTAACTCCTTGAATTCTTCTCCCTTGAATTCTTGTAAACGTTAATAGACACTTACACTTTTAGGGTTACTAGCTGTTTTAGGTGGCAGGTGGCGTGCACCTCTGTGTGGTAAATTGTTTGCTATCTTTCGTTTTCTTGATAATTCTGACGCTTTGGGAGACTTTAAAGCATCAATTATACTTTTTTCAGATATTTCCCTCAACACTGCATTTATAGGCAACGATCCAAAATAACGAGAACAAATGAAAAAGTCACGGGGTCAAAGACAACGAAAAACAAAATGGCTGCCAATGGTCTTTGTGAAGAGTGCTGACCGCTCTCGCCCCACTCCCTAACAAATTTCTCACCACAGACCTACCACACCGTAACAAATCATAGTTTCATCACGGTTATAGCAGTTTCAGAGCATTGTCAGAGCGTTTCACAGCATCTGTGTATAAGTTCTTGTACAAATATTTTTTTAGACTTTCATAAAGTTTTTTTTTTTTTTTTTCAATAATGCTAGCATTATTCTTCATGCCTTTGCTTTGCTAAAATGCTCAAAATAATGCTAGCATAATGTGCCAAAGCCTATTTGTCAATTGTTTAGTCTGGGCGTTGTGTTGCTTGTCGAAATACGTACGTTTGATATATGATGTTTTTCTCCGGTTCAAAGTATGTAGTTAGCGCTTTAATTGTCGAATTGAAATCGTTCTCTTCTCTTTCTTCTGGTAATGTTTTGAAAATTTCATATACTTCTGGCCAAGCTTGATAAAAAAGCAAAGCACGTTTGTGGGCGTCATCCTTTATGTCTGCAGCAAGTAACATTATATCAAGTATCATTTGAAATAACTTTGGGATGCGAAGTCTTTTGAATCGGTCCTGCGCTGTACATAAAATGACCGAAGAGTTTGAAACTTTTGGAAGCTAGTGTTCAGAACTGTGCGTATTACGCTTGGCTGATTTTCTCCCACTTTCCACTGATGTTTAATGATTTATCGTCCACATTATGAAACAAATATCTCATTCGGGGCAATTTTGGTAGCTCTTTATGCAGTAATAATTTCTGCATGTCTTGTACTTTAAATTTATATTAATTAAGTAATGCTCCATTATCTGTGTATACATATTCAGGAAAAAATTTATGAAGTTTATTTTGACCCAGATGCGTTCTCGTTTTTGTCATATCCTTTCCCATGTTTCCCATAACAAGTGTTCTAGCACAAAACCCTTTTAATTTTGCTTTTGACTATATATATATATATATAGTACTTAAATTTTTGAAAGAGCTTGTATTTTGATAAAAAGCGACATGGTTTTCCTGCGAATAATATGTTAGAAATTTTATTCCAGGTAACACTAATCAGTAAGTCCTTTTCTCCTCCCATATCATGTCGGTCGGGGAATTTTTGGTCGAGGACGTGACGCAATGGGACTGTTTTAACGGCAACGTGTAACAACCTGCCACCGATTTTACCAAATTACTTTGTTTGTTTTACCCTAGAACTGATCAACCCAAATAAATTTTGGGGACATTTTTTAGCAGATTAATGTTTTTTATGTCAGCTAAAGCTTTTACGTATGCGAGTGGATATTTTGGAGTGTCAGAGTAATCTTAAGACCCAATCAAGAATGGTCTCGAAAAGTAAAACTTTTGCGCTTGCGACTATGAGTAGAACATTTGACCCTTCACATGAACTGAAATAGTCTACTCACTAAGCTACGAAGGCCGTTGTCCAGGGGTGACGGTGAGTTCTATATTTTGGAGATACAGAATTTTAAGAATAACAGCTCGTGACCAATCTCATGCCGATGACCTTCGTAGCTTATTTGGTGCAGTAGTGCGCTTGATTCGCAAGGTTGCGAGTTGGAGTCCTAGCTTGAGTGTCCAAGAACTTTACCTTTAGCAACAGGTCTAGCTTGGGTCTTCAAATACATAATTCTGACACCAAAAAATTTCTATGATTATTCATAAACTCGTTTATTTGATTGGATGCAAATGCAAGATATTCACTTAATGCAAGGGTTATGCAGACCTTTGAAAAAATCCCTGGGGCTTCTAATTTCTGAAATCATTTCTTCTCGGTATACTATTGTTTTTATCTCGTCTTTGGGGATGTGTGTGTCGCTGAAGCTGGTTTTCATCACTAATGTAGTCCGACAATAACCAAGCTCGTAATCTTTACTTTTATGTATCTCCATGTTGCTTGAGGATATTGGCTGATTTGGATAAATCATTCTAAATTTACGGCAATCTGTATGGAAAGCCTTTTTCTAGTTTTGCATCTTTCAACTCAAAGGAAATCGTACCACTGATAAAAGTTTTATTAAAGTACCAAAATGGAGGTCCAAATCTCCAGACTTTTCTGCAATAAGTTTTGGTGGATAATTTGCTTTGCCTCTTAGTGTACGGTAAATTTGATGTTAATGCAGGATGGGTGCTAATCTATTTGGGAAAAAATTATTTGCTTAAATCACCTGACCTTAACATTTTTGGCTTCTCAAAGTTCGCGGAGATCTTTTTGTTATAATTAAGTTAGTGGTAAGTTGAAATCTACTCCCGCAAAAGCTCCTTGGTTTCCTCCACATAAACCTACGTCATGATTATACAATATGCTTACCATGCCCTTTTAAAAATTACAACTTGAAAATTTTTGTGTATAATGCGGCCAATTGCAATTCGTTAAGTACCATATATTGAGTGTTATTCTGGTTACTTAAAAAAGAATAAGTGTATTTAAACACGGCTTAAGCGCTTTCAAGGTATGCCAGGGCTCTATAAAGGAGTTTTCTATCTTAGCGAGAGACGTAAAAACTGACTCAAAACCATTCCCCTAGCTTGTAAAGGGTTCTGAATGTTTTCTCATCCGTCGCACAAATAAAATGTTGATCGTTTTATTTTTTTGCTTCCATCTGTTAAATATTCATTTCAATTAACGGTTGAACTCGCATATCTGTCTGGATGGAATATTACACAAGTTGATATGTTACCGAACAGTTCTACATTTTATGATATTTAGTCATCGGTTATGCCCACTTTTTAAACCAGAATGATAAGTTTTCCCTGGATAATCGACGAGCTGATTTTAATGAAAGAAAATGAGAACTAAGTATCCTTTATCAAAAGTTTCAAATAGTAAAGTGTGCTGGAACTCTGAAACTGCTTTGGTTTAAAACTAATTAAATAAAAGTATAGTACGATAAATGGACGTTTAACAAGCGAAAAAAAGACGTAAAACAAGCAAGTTACGAGGTAAAGTAAACAGCAACAGCTGTGACAATGACTCACTTAAAATTCGACAAAAAAAACATACAAAAGGCATGTAACAAGTTTATTATTAACATCGACATTTTCAATTCACATAACTAATTCTCATTAACTTTCATTAACGATCGAAGATTTTCCCGCCAAAACTTACTGATGTGGGATAAAAAGCATATTGGACGAGGCAGCCCAATGTTGTTCGGAATTGTACTGTTTATTAACCATTCGGTTAACTTAATCTTGTGTATAAACCGAAAAATGAGCTCAGCCAGATAGCGATGTTGTATATTGTCTCCAATCTCTCCCAGTCGATATTATCTGATTACTCACCTCGAATTCATGGTGCGAACTGAAGTATTAGCCTTTTCCCAACAAAGCTTATTAAGCCTTAGTTAAGTATTTAAAAAAATTACCGAAGCAACGTGTAATCTGATAAATTTACGAAAGGCATGAAATTAAGTAGTAATTAATTAAATATAAAGAAAATTGTGACAGTCATTTTTGTTTCCAGAACCCGTCCTTTTTTCCTTGTGGAAAAGCAAGAGAAATTTTTGGGCTCTGGAGCCGGCATCGTCAATGTCTCCAGGCACATTCTAGTATTTAGGGCATCTAATTTTTGTTGAGAGAGTGGTATTCCTATAATTCGTATTCAATTTATGGCATTCAGTCAGCCAATTACATGATTATTTGTGTCTGTGTCTCCAGAAGGTCAAAACGTTTTGTGAGGCCACTTTAAGGAATTTAATAGTCGATCAGTTTGATATGGACACTGGAAGTTTCTAAACTTGCTAGGTAGTTCAAGGTTAAATCGTGTACCAAACCGATTATAGTAAAACGAGTCATAACAACTCTATGGAGATTTTTTGAAGATAATTTCCCTTATAATAATAATATACGGGGTATTTTGTTTATTACGAAAGTTTCTTTCCCAATTAAATTAACAGCTAAATCCTGGTGAGAGGGTCACGCCTACTCAAGTGGCAAAATATTATAAGATTATATGCTTGTAAACTTTTGACAACTACTCGTGACCTGTCGCATTTTGTGACTTCGGTAAGGTTAATTTGCAACTGTGCGAGACAAGAGCAACGTTGGACGTCGCGGCCCCTGTTGGCACATTCTAGGGTGGGCGGAACGTTTTTCAGAGAAGCTATTCTGATTACTTAATTATATAGTAGATGTAGAATATTTCTAGGAAAGAAATGTATTCATACAAAAGATTTGCCCTTTGAATCGTACGTGTTCAATAATCTGTGGAGGATTCAGCAGTATTTTCTGTCCATACAATTAATTGGGTATCTGCCGCTTGTGAAGACAGCGTGAAAATAAGGAAAACGACCTAGTGCTCTTACACAACATCTTCATGTTCCCTTGCAAAAACAATTGCTACATTAGGGTTTGCTAATTAATTTATCTCCTTTAACTCATGAATTTTTAGCTGTTTTAATCTATCCCACAATCTGCTCAAATTATTTAAAAGGCTTCAAGAAAAATTTCTATTTGGGAGTGGACGTTTTCATGCGACTCTGGGCAGAAATCTGCTGCACTATACCACTGATTCACGAAATGTAATTATTTACAGCTTACCTGATCATTAATACACCGACATTTAATGTTGAGTAAGTACGGAAGTGTAATTCGAAGCTTTAAAATAGTACTGAGTACGTTATAAAATTCCGCAAATTTGGGAAAAATTATCAACGCTGTATTAATATTAACTTCTCATTAACTGAGAGGGCAGTCATTACAGGAAAATATCAGGCCGGGGTCATGACAGTACGGACCTCGACCGGAAGGCGAGGACCTTACGTAAAAGACCCTGGAGTAATATTTTCCAGAATAACCAAGCGGCGAGACTTATATAAAAAAAATGTTACATTGATATAGCGCGATAAGAAGTTAATTGCCTATTGCTGTTGCCGGCACAGAACTTAAAGAAAGAGGAATTTGCTTTGGGTTCCCGAATAAAAGACATCCAAATTAAAACAATACCGATAAAGTTGGGTTTTTCGTTCAGTAAGTTCTTCCTACAAACAGATAAATTTTGGCGGGAAAATTTCTCAGTTGCTTTGACTGACAAGTAAACGAGGTTTAGGTACGTTTTACCATGGATTAATGAAAAAGGAACCACTTGTGATTTGGTTAAATCTTATCATCGATGACTTTAATCGGTAAAGTTGGATAACAAATGAAAAAAAATAAAAAAGGACAAAACACGAGGTCGTTGGCAAAAACAAGGTCTAATGCAAACCAGATCCCTTAATGGTCCGGTCTATTAAGGAAGAGTAACGACTGCCAGTCAGAGCATCTCACCCAATCAGAACGCTCCATTTAACAGGAAGTAGTGTCAGCCATATAATAAAAGAAATTATTAGAATTATTTTTTATAAAACTGAAGCAAATTTGAGACAAGTAAAATAAAAAACGCGTTGACAGTTACCAAATTTTATGGGACTAATTTTAGTGGTAATTTTTTATTTTGTTTACTTGTTTTTGACCATGCGTAAAGTTGTAAAAGCACAGATTTGCTGAATAGGAGATAATATTTTCAAACATGTAAAAATTTGGCGTGTAAATTTTATATCTCGCAAACATTACCTTTGTTTGTGACAGTTTTTAGATAAATGTATCAAAATTACCGATATAAATTGAGCATTCGTCATACAATGTAACAAAATCTTTAGATTTTTATATAGAAATATGCCATGTTACCGGGCATCACGATGAAAACCAGGTTATCGTAGGGTAAATCCAATTCGGAATGTGTATCTCTTGAATGACATATGCATAAACTGCAAAATATGAGGATTCAAAGCGTAGGCGGGAAATCTGTCCCCGAAGTACCCCCCTATGACCAATTACCAATATTACCTGTCATTCAGATCGGAGAATTAAAATCCCCCATCGGTCCCGAAACTATTTATGCAATATTCTTGAATTAGTTTAATGAATGGTATGTTCGAGAATATCTCTAAATCTGAGTCGAAATGTCCGTACGCAATATAGCGATATTCTAGAATTAAGATAAGAAAAAGAAAATCTACCACTGAAATTCATTGTTAAGTATTGCTTAAAATGATTGAGTCTGGGGATTGAAAATGAACCTTGAAAACCTGTTACAAAATTTTAGTAAATATTACTATTGTACGGTAACTACCCATAGTGGACATCTTCCAAAATATAAGTAAAAATTAACTTTAGTTTTTTAAAACTTTTTACAAACTAGCAATTTTTTGCGAAAACCCGACATAACTCATAGCACCAATTAATTTTAAGGGTGACATGTGAACCATTTTGTGCAATCACTCCATTCAGACATGCTCATTTCAGTTTATTAACACATATCCAGTTTGTAAGGTAACCCCATTTAGTTTCGTAAGTATAATTTTACTCTTGGCGAGATACTGACCTTCAAAAGTAAGGCCATTAATTTTGAAAGTTACCCTTTTTGAGCGGAGACCTTCGTTAAGAGGGAGTTTTCTCGTCCTCAACTAACATTGACATTTTACTTGTGAAAAACCCACTTCACAATTTGTTTCTAGAAGCAAAGTTTTGTCAAGTGCCATGAATGGATACATGGCTCCATATGCAATAAAGAGAGCGATCTCTCTATTTCTTGAGAATACGGTGTTCTAAAATCATATACAGTAACTGCTAAGGAAATGGTAAATATGCTTGAAGAGAATGAAGGAGTCGGAGATTTGGAAGGCTTTCTAATGGAAATTTGACCAGAAAGTATGCCTGCTGGACGAAATAAAATATTTCGAATAATATTTCGATCTGATAGTAAAAGTTTGAACTACTCTAGTGTAAAAAGTGACAATTCTTATAGTCTTTTTAAAGTAAACGTGTTTTTGATTTTGTGAAAGACGTTTTCAACACGCGGTGTGTCGTTGTTATAGGTTAGCCGCGGTTATCTCCCAAACAAATTTTTTTGATGGGTTTTTTAACGATTTCTTCGATCTTGTGATCCCTGTAACGATTGGTACAGTGGCCCCAGAGAAAATTAGATGTTCAGTTTTTTATGCGTCGAAAGGTAATTTCCTTCTTTTTCCCTTCAAAATTTTGATCTGAACAGCAAACAAAGAATAAGATGGTTGAACTAGGACTTTCATTTCTTTCTGGAAAGATCTGGGTTTTATAAACAATTCCTTTGAAACGATTCCAACCCATAAGTAGGTATTTCCACAACTGAAATTCGAACCTCGGACCAAGCAACTCAAAATTCAGAGGGGTTACGCCTCTTGTTTCCAAGCTTGGAAATACTTTTAAGTCTGTGTGTATATCCTGGGAAAAACATTTCGACAAACGATGGACTTGATTAATTTAACATCTCTTTATTCTTTAAGCTGTATAAGCCGTAAAAACCTTCTAAACTTACGCTAAGACTATGGATATTTTAGTAAGCAGAAACTCACTTTGTCTAGCGTTTTATAGCTTACACGTACTTCGACTAAAAGTCTCTCAGTAATGACGACGTTAGCCTAGGCCTATAAGTTAAGAACCTTTAGGAAGACTATACTATAATTTTTACCATTATTTCTATATCGAGAATTATTTTTCATTCGTTTTTTTTTTTTTTAAATTTAATTCACAATTCGAATCGGGAGGACGAAAGACGTACCTGAAGAGATTTATGTTTAACCCTTTCCCATTTCTTCTTACAACAAACTAATGAAAAGTGTTCATATAAGTGATCAACATCGCACAAATTACTCGGTCGAAATATCATCAAAAAAGTAGTGGAAATACTCAGTTTGGACTGTGAACGGATTTGTCCTGAAAGACATGAGGTGACTAATTTTGGATTACAACAGCTATAAAAATCCCTCTAGTAGCCAGTTTGGTAGAAGTATTGCAATCGATTGAGTAATTAGTTGGAAGGATCTTAAATTATTTAAGGCTTCTGGAATGAAAATAACACACATTACGAGTACAAGAGCTCAAGGAGCGATTGGAAGAACATTGCTGTAACGATGTGGTGTAAATGTTTGCGGACAAACTTACTGGTATTTGTCTGGTATTTTCTATTGTATGTATTTTTTGATGAAACAAAAATGAATTACTTTGACCCATAACCTGACTTTCCTGGTTTTGGACGAGATGCAAGTGCGCGTGAAGCTTGTTTCTGAGGAAAACGATTTGTGAGCCTTAGACGGGGTTCGTGCACGTTACTGAGTTACTATACCAAGACTCAGATCGTTAACTAAGGTGCAGGTTATACGGCAGCCTGTTGATGTCTTGATTTAATAGTGTAGGTTGAAGGACTTCAATTTGATTAATTTAATATGCAGTGTTCAAGGAATGTTGAACTTAATAATTCATGATTAACACTACCGTGAAAAAGTTCAATGGTATACTGTGCACCTGCCTCAGGCTCCGATGCTCTCAGCTTCTTTGTAGGTTTCCAATTGAATTAATCCTGCGTATTTGTTGGGGGAATCCAAACATTTGTTTGCAAGGTTACTTTTGAATTTGAAATACAATGCTTTGGGCTCCTGACAAGATATTTCCTACATTATAGGATTTGAGGAAACGGCCGGTCAGCAGGCTATGTCCAGGCAGTATAAAGACTTGAGAGAACAAACCCTTGGATAGTCGGTCATGTTGTCTGATCAGATGTAATCTCATATTCTACATTGTAGGACTGAATTTTGAGGTAGTTTATCCAGTTGCTTCCTAGCCATCTTCAGAGTAATAATAAGGTCATCACGCTCGACACTATTCACATTCTCAAGAAAAAGACATTTTTGTCGTAAATAAAGTTTCCAGAATGCAGATGTGATCACAGTGTAATGTTCATAGTCGACTGAGACTTTGATTAAGTATTTTTATTTACCAAGAACTTTAATTTAGTGGGATAGCTGGGGCTTTCCTACTGTAGGCAATATGAAGGTGAAATGAGGAGAATAAAGAAAGGAAACAGAAATAAAACAAATCAAAAAGATCGGAAAAGGTATAAATGTAAATAAGAAAAGGAAAGTAGGGAAGGGTTGAGGAGAAAAAATCAAGAAAGCAAGAGGAAAAAATGGCAAATAAAAAAAATATTAGGATGTCTGATGTGCAATAGGATTATGCAAACAGTGAGCTTTGATTAAATTAAAAATCAGGCTCCGAATCTGGGGCAATAGTAGTGCAGAATTCGATAAACCAGGCCCTTTCTTTGGATCCCATGAGGGACCTCATGGGATCCAAGGAAGAAGCTGAGAGCATCGGAGCCTGAGGCAGGTCCACAGTATACCATTGAACTTTTTCACGGTAGTGTTAATCATGAATTATTAAGTTCATGGATATTGTTTCATCCATGAAATGCAACTGTCTCAAAAACAACCTAAGAAGATAGAAGTACTCTGCACTGTCCAACATCCAAAATGGTACACGATATTCAATTTGCATCTGGTATGACTGTTTATACAGGTAAACAACAACAACAATAACAACTATTACATGGCATGTACAGATACGGTGTTCCTTAAACATTCACATTATAAAGTGTGTTTTTTTATTACCTGCATATTGTATCACCCTAAGCTGCCAAATTTTTGTGCAAAACAATTTTACATGTATATGGGGTAAAGCAGATTACGTGCACTGGAAGTTACCGTAACTAAATCTTGTTACTTTGGTCTTACACCGCATTCTGAATGCCTCCGTTATTAAAATTCCACATGATATATACATGTGGTCACATGTGAAACACATGTGATAATATGTGAGTCTAATTCTGATTTAATGTAGTCCACTGAGTGAGGTCAAAGGAACATTAAGCTAGAATGACTCACACTGAGGGCAAAGGTTCCATCCGTCATCTGCAGGCAAAACTTATTTCACGCCTACACAAATGAGTACACTGAAGTAACATTCGGCCTCGCACTTATCCAAATTACACATACGAGGTTTCACATATGAAATTGGAGCAAGTGATAGATTTCACCTGTGACAGATGTGAAATACATGTGATCACACGTGAGAAAGGATATCTTCACACGTAACAATGGAAGACTTACATGTGTTTCACATGTGATCAGACTTGTGGAATTTTCATAAGAGCTTATATTGTCTTCCCAAAAACATGTATTTAATTTCAAATTGGAATCTATAAAATAGTTACCTGAAATTGCCATGCCACCCTGAGATCACTTCAGAGTCGGGACGTGGAAACTCCATGGTTCCAAAATGATGGATATTGTTGGATATGGATGATGGATATTGTTGAAGCCAGCAAATAAAATGGAAGCAAGATTAGCGAGGAAAGTGCTACTGAAGGACTGAAATAGAATAATTGGGCACTGTTTCACAAGACCCTGACGCTTAGTTATGACTACGTTAATTAGTCTAGTTTAAACATACGTTTAGTGCTAGCCATTTCTTAGGGAAAAAGAGATGCTGCGAGGTAGGCATAGCCATATTTTCAACGTATGAAATGTCACTAAATCGTTTCGAATCATATTAATTACAGTCCTCCTCATCGTTTATTTCTTTAAAAACAGCAAAAATGTGTGTAAATCCTTACCCTAACCCTAAATCTAACCCTACGCGTAAGGAGGGGTTCATAACTTTATACATATTTTCGTGCTTTTTAAAAGTAAACCTGTACCATGCATGCACGTGACGACAGGAATTACTGTCTGCCGCTGGCCATACAATCCAGAAAGCTAAAAATTATCCCAATATATCAAAATCTTCAAATCGAGAATTTTGCTGGTATTCATACACACAGAAAGCCAAACCTCGACCACAAGATTAGTATTCCGGCTCACGTAATTACTCGCAACAATTACAAGAAGAATGATTACGTCATGATCTGAAATTTAATATTACTTAAATTTGAATGATTTTAATTAAAGTTGATATCCTTGTCCGAAGAAGGCGCGAGTCTCTCAACCGCTAACTTTAGCAAAACTTTGACTTTGTTTGTTTGAAATGCAGTTGTATACCCACCATGGGGGTTAGTTTTCAAATTAGTATATTATAATCTGTTGTTGAAGTTTAGTAAGGATAAATTACGTTGTTTATATATTTGTAGATCGAATGACTTTACAAAGGGAAAGAATAATTTTATTTAATTAAAATATTTTAACCATACGATGTGTGAATTGTACAGTCTGATCGACAACCGGATCAAACTCCAAAGGACTATGCACTATACCGTTCAATGGTCAGTCAAGGACAGCAAAAATCTGAAACGAATTCGAAGTTTGTTTCCAAATGAATCGAAACTCTTACATTCCTGCATAACACATCATGAAGAGTTAACAGATGTCCAAATTTTCTTTTTAACGACAACCAATCAATCGTACAGGTAATAGAAGTAATAAGTGATTCTTACGGGCGGATTGAGGAGGGGGAACGTCACTCTGCACATGTGGCGGGGTAATATAATTTACTGGGGAAGAAGTATTCTCTTTCCTAAACAATGAGGAAAATTAAACATCCTTGACTGAATTAACCTACGGAGAAAAACAGTAATATAAAAATAGAGTAAAAGCAAAAAAAAAACAAACCTGCCGAACCTTCAATAGGACATAAGAAACTAATACTTCGAGGGAAAGTCTTTCGTCGGAGTGAAAGGTAAAATGATGTGAAAGCTGGGTGGTATTTTTAGAAGTAAAAAGATTACGTTACACAAAATTGACCATTAGAATTGAAAAGTCAACAACGAAATACAAAATAAGATGAAGATGATGGTCGGTCATTTGTTATTTTTAAATGTCGGTGGGCATACAGAGTAAAGAGGGAGGAACAGACAGAGAAGTTGAGTGAATAATAATGTTTGAGGTTCAAAATACAGAAAAAATAAGGAAAGAAGGTCGTAAATCAAACAATACTAATGTTATGTTGAAATATCTGTCAGCCTGCTTATTTGTATATAGTAATACACTGTTTCGTAACTACATCTATTGGTATGGAAAGTAGCTGCATTTAATAGTATGGGAAGAATTCAAGCCAAAAGGTCATCAAAAACTCAAAAACGACAAACTCAATTAGTGGTTTGTCCGCTTACTAAACAAGGGTAATGTAATTATGATGTCATCTAATCTTCGAGATCCTCCCAGGAAAGGCCAAGTTCCATTGTCGAATTTTCATTTTTTTTACTTGCTGTTATTGTCACTTTTCTCTGAGGACGGCGCATATTAGGACTTGCTGGATTCAACCACTGGAATCGATCGGTTTACTGGATTCAGCGACTAGAATCGATTAACGATCGGTTATATTTCTTGCTTCGATGAGAGATATAAAGGGTATAGGCAAGACACCAATTTGTTTTCTCGTTGTTGTTACAGATGATTAAAGTTCGAATCAATCCGTCACTTTCATTAATGCCTTAAAATTTGATTACTTCCAAATTTCAATAAACCATGGAAATATGATCATGTACTAATATTACGTCACGTACGAAGATTCTTTGATCGTTACTCCCGGTTACGTTGCAGAACTCGCGAAGAAATATGAAGTACTCGTTTCTCCATCATCACCAATGGTACTGTAAGATTGTCAGTACAACTGCCACGTGGTTCTTTTTATCTTTAAACTGTCGTCGAATTTGAGATCATGCTTCTCGTCCTCTTCAACGGTCAGGTGGGGAGGTCTTGCAATGTGCCTGGCAGCAGATGTGAAAATGTTAAATGTTAGAGGTCGTCGGCATCCAATGAAACGTGGCTTATGGGGCGGTTTTGGGAACAGCTTTGATGTCAACTGTAATTGTCTAAAAGTTTTGTAGCGTTAATAAGTGTCCGACCAAGGATCTTCTTTAGGATAGGTTTACTTAGACTAATAAGGCGTTCCCAGAACACTTAAAACAAGGGCTCTCCTAGGGATAAATTTCCATTCTGCTTCTCACTTCCCAAGAAATATTTCAGTGAATGAGATTTGAATATTTCTTTATGCTCTTTGGGTGCTAGTAGGAAGGTTGACACGCTATCAGAAATCATCTTCTTGCAAATGAGATTAACGGTTTTAAAATGTTCGAAATGCTTCTACGAAGTATTATAACAGCAGGTTTTGTAACGACTTCTAAAATAACGGCTCAGGAGAAAGTGCACCTCAGTCCTGTCGTCGCGGAAAGCAACATTACTGCTGTTTTTGATGCAGAAAGATGGAGCGGGTCGGATAGTTTGTACGGTTGTCCAATAATCTTCTAGCAGCATACGCAGCATTTAAGAAGCTTCCTTAGGCAACAGCAGATGAAAAGGATTGTAGCAGGTTAGGCACAGTTGAATCATTGTGGTATTTATCCACTGTGAAATTAGTTCAAGTAAGCAATGTACAACAAAAGTGTGTTGAGAGCATAATTGTCCGGTTAAAGATACAGAAATTCTCCTAAAGAATTGAAAGGTACATATTGGATTCTCTCGCCCAATCAAAGTAGGTTTTCATTATCAAGGTAAAGGCGTAATATGCAAACTTTGAGCAATTTTGAATCAATTTAATTTTGTTGGCCCTGGATAGTTTCTGGATTTTAATAGAAAAATTTGTTTCATATTTTTGACACCTTTAATCACGAATTGCACGATGCCTTTCTTACCCATCAACCAATACAGTACAATTTGACCGTCTGTTCATAGTCTAATTTGAAAGGTGTCAATGGTTGGTTTGAGGACTTTCTACGTGAAGTCGGCTAGTCTAGCACCAATGAAGGAATCCATTAATTCGAGTTGCGATAATGTCAGTTTCTTCAGTGGTACACCTCAAGATCGTGAAAGGAGAATTACATACTTGTCTCCTTGTCACAGGTACGTAGCCGCGTCGTAGGCTTTCAAGCATCAAAGGAAACGTAAGACTTCCTTTTGACGATGTTTTGAGGATTCACCATCTAATGGAGAGGGTTGTATTAACTATACCAGTTTCTTCTGTCATGGTTGCGGACTGGTTTCTCACATTTTGTGTTAACAATTCATCCTAGTCAGTACTTCTCTGCCGCAGTTCTTGCATTAGCATTTTTGCACGAACTGTAACTGGGAATAACAGATCCAACCGGACCGTAGATCTAACGGAGAATTCTGTTACACCTCTCTTTGATGACGAGGTTGTCGGTGAATGACATCCGCTTGGGAATAAGTGAGTAAGTTTCTGGTAAGATATTTCAATGAAGACCGAGAATATTTGCTGTGAAGTTGCTTTCCACATTTTTTCCCAGTATTGTTGGATGCCTATACCCAAAGGATGGACTGACCCTGGGTCATGATAAGATATTAATCTCATTTGAAATTTAAAATTGATTAAACACGGTGACCTTTCAATAAAACGTAATTTCCAAAGGGCCGTGTGAACAGTTATTTACTAGTGATCTTAAAGTAAAATATTAAAGTGTGATTAACTAATCCCCTCAATGCTACTTATAATTTAAAGATTCTACAAATACTAAACAGTCAAACCTGTATTAAGCGGCACTGTTTTAAGGGCTAATCATTTATTGAGCGGTCACTTGACAAAGTCCCATAATGTCCTCTAATCAAATACTGTTAAAGTTACCCTTATTAAACGATCACCTCTATTAAGCGGACGTTGTTAACCTTTGTATAGTAAGAAAGCTAATTAGTCGTTCCGAACCTGTACTAAACAGTCACCTGAGGAAGTCGCATACTTTTTCGACAGTTCAACAGCCTCAATTCTATGGACACAAGCCACGAGGAGCTTTCATTGGCTATCTGTAAAGTAAACGATTCTCTTAGCCAAATCAAACTTATCTGACTGCAGCGACAAACGCAAATCAACGTCTATTTTTCTGCAGTATAACTCTAGTTAAAGAAATGAGTTTTCTCTGCGTTATTTGTTAAGTTCACAATGGCGTTCAAACAACCTATGTGGCTGTATCATTTCGTGTTCATTGTTCTATTTGATGATACTTATTATTGACTGTGAACACCAGTGGCGCACTGTGACCATTCTGAGTAGAGGGGGGTATATTGCCCAGTCCTCATTTTACCAATGGAGGTAAATTAAAAATGTGGGTTCAAAGGGATCATCAATCTGTTTATTCCAAGTTGGTCAGGATTCGGGAGTGCGTACGCTCAGAGATATTAAAGTGATATACTGATCAGTGACGAAGACCAAACTACTGTTACAAATTTGTAAGGAAAAACAAGGCAATTTTTAATTTTGGAAAGTTTTTAGGGAGTACTATTCTGGAACTTAACCGAATCACCAGTTTACAATAGCATTAAACATATTTCGCAAACTTACATTGCATGTTTGAATATAACCATGCTTGCAGCATGTTTAAACATCCGATGATGTGGTTGAATGTTCTCTTGCATAAAACAATCATTACGTCCAGTTTACGAATTTCTATTTATATTCTGTTCGTGAGTTTCTCTAAAACAGGAACTAATACAATGAAATTGATATGCGGAAAATCTAATTAAGAACATGAGAGTGTTGTAAAGCTTTGAGAAAAAGTACTTTAAAGAGTCATCATTCTAAATTTTGATCTTCTTTGTCTTACATATGGAGAATGAATTGGCAATTTTATCCAAGTCAAGGCTGTCTAAAATGTCGCTTGTACTGGATAAAATCATTAGGCCATCAAGACGATCCTCCTTCATCGTCGATCTCAGGTAATTCTTTATCAACCTTAATTTACTGAAGGAACTTTAATTATTTGCGACTGATACGGGGATCGTCAATACCAATTGGTATGCTTTAGCGAGGCTTGGGTAAAAATGTCGCATCCTGTACATTTACGGCTTCACGTAAAGTCCACGCACATATCTTCCCTATGTAATTTCCCATCAATGCGATCACGGCAGCCAGAGCAATGGAATCTTTCAAATCATTGGGGAATGTTGCGCACAACTTGTTGACTTCTTGCTTCGTGTACTTTGCGAACTTATTTGGCAGTAAAACAGTTACGGGAAGTACAATGTTTGAGAAAAATTTATTAATATCGTCGATGTCTGAAAACAGACTGTCAACCACTTTAAACATCTCTTTTTTGTAGTACTGGTTAAATAACAGTGCAGTTGCATTTCTCATGTTCTCGTCAATGCGTTTGGGTGGCTTCCGCGGACGATGTTTCTTCGAGAACTCGTCCTCAAGATCAATGCCAAATGAATTGCACCTTTCTGCAGCAGCTGCCACAATACCCTCTAGGCCAACAATATCTTCACGTATGCGAACCACAGCATCTCGTGTCTGGCGGACGACTTCAAGGCTTGCTAGGATATCTTGATCAATTTTTGCACCTCCAGAACGACGATCTTTGTTTTATTAGAGGTGTTGGTGACACTGTGGTTGTGCACGTGTCTCTCACCATTGCGACTAGGTTTGATTCCTGCTCCGGGCAGTTATCTGACCAGAAATACGTGTACGAAACAAACCCTCGCCCACCCTTCCAAAATATCACTCGAGAATCCAAGTAACATTGATAATTTTCCAACTTGTCAGAAAAATCGTCCTTACTATAACTGGAAAACTGAAAGAAATAATAATAATAATAATAAAAAGTTAAGTTTTATTAAAACAAAACGTTTAGGGAGAATAACCTTAAATGGTTTAATGAATGGTAAGAAATCCGTTCTGACAATTCTACTGCTAAACAATGGATGTTCGCATCAAGACCCTGTATTAGTTGCGTTCTTGAGGTATTTCGAGTCGTTTTCCAGCCAAAATTTTAACTCATGTTGTTTTAAAGAAAGACTTTTTATCAGATGGCCATGCTTTCCATCTAAAAATTGGAGCATCCTCAAAGGTTACCTGTCGGTTACCAGCATTACGGACAGCTCTTCATTGTAAAATGTTTATTCATATTTTTTGTCTTAAAAAAACTGGTAAATTCTACATTATCTCAAAAATGGTTACAAATGTCTATTAGAAATGCTATGATGAAGATTTATGATAAGTATTCATGCAGAGGTACAAGACTTTGGTGACGAAGATGAAACGAATTACAAAACCGACGAAATAAACAACGAAAACACGAGCGAGTTCTGAATTTTTCTTACTAGCCAAATATCAGAAAAATACATAACATACAACAAAATACGACAAGAAAATCTTCTGCGAGTTTTGGTCGACAGAAGGACGAGTAGAGAACAGTAAAATACATACTTTTCTCCTCTGCAAAACTTTCGTAAAAAAGAAAAATGGCTTAGCGTACAAACCTGCGACTCTTACGTATTTTCAACTAAGCATTCAGTGGCACCTCAACCCAATGGACTCAACGGTGAATTTGCAAAAAGACGACCGCTTTAAACTTTAAAACTTACTTGAGAGGTTGTTTAAATCCTGATGAAAGCACTACTGGTCGAATACGGTAAAGTTCATCATCCACAAGCCAATCGAGAAGTGAGAAAGACTGAAGTAGACAACTGTTTCGCCGAAGGATAATTTGCTAACCAAAAACAAGTAGCTTTGAAGCTTGTTACGTGGTGGCTGTTTACCTTACATTTTTTGTTTCGAGCCAGAAATACATCCCGACGTCTTCAGTTGGGCGACATTTCCTACCGAGAACAATTCTGAATAAAGCAAGAAAATTCTTGTGGGAAAGCGGAGAGAACATCCAAAGTCTGTTGCAGCCGGAACAAATCTTCTCGACGATGAGTGTTTTATCCCACTTCTCAAACAATTTACCATGATACCTGTCCTGTTAAATACTAAAAAATATTAAAAAGCCATCATCCTGAAGAGACGAATGAACCAGAATCTTCATTCTACTTTAACAATCAACACCAGTTAAATCTAGGCGATAATATTTCGTACAAGAGGTCTCCCTTGGGGAAGAATGAAGTCGGGAAGCTACTTTTGAAAGCTGCTCAAAACAATTCCGTTCGCAGAACTTGTACTTCAAAGCTACTTGATTCAGACTTACCTGTGATTGTATAGATCAAGTAAGTTGTTACCAGAACGTGAAAAGTCTCGAGATTTATACAAATCAGCATCTGTTCAACCTCAGCGAAGAATGTCGTTTACACTTAGTCGCTCCACAAATGTTCTGACAGCAAGCGAGTTTCCTTACGTCTTTTGTTCATATTTATCCGAAGGAACCAAGACAAAGCGTTCCTTGAACAAATGAACAGTTGACCAATGCATATTTCAAGGAGCTAACTTTGATAACTGCTGTTTCAAATCATAAATTGTCCAGATACTAAGACGGCCTCCAAAAGTGAAACCAGCCGCAAGAACCAAGAAAGCCCTTTTCTTTGCCCGTCTCTAATCATTTACTGGCTTCAGCGTTTAAATGATTTAAATAACGTCTGGGAGATCCATAAAAAGGAAAACAGAACGAGACCAAACCGATTTGCTTCAATGCGGACCTAAGTAACCTAAGGTTTGGTCAACGATATACCAGTCCCCGAGCTTGCACACAGCTTTCCTGAGCGACCGGAATCCGTGGATATATACCTATATATATATATATATATAGGTATACACACAAAGCGAAAATTTTTCTCCCCAGTTACCACGCGTGTAAATGGACTCCAAGCACGCCGAGATTAGCACTTTCCCACTGCACTTTGCACAGTGGGCGGGGGGATTACAGCTACCTTTGTCATATGTGAGAAGAGTGTTGTCCAGATCGTCTCTACAAAGCATCGCAGGTTTTCTCCAAGTACTCCGGTTTCCTCCTTTAGTACCATTGGAAACATGAGAGGTGGTCCTTATTAGACCTGTAGGAAGAAAGGCATTTATGTATAATATTATGTATTTTAATGATGCTCTTCCTAAATAGCAGCATTAAATAAAACTCAAGTGATTTAATCCTGTTCCACAGATTCATTGCAGTCCTTAGCGGATCACGATCACCATCCTCTCAACTCTTTATATGAATGAGGGTTTCAACTAGCATTTCATAACTGACCCACACAATCCTAATAGACTCAACCCTGCCAACCCAACATGTTTTAGAGAGATTCTTCATTATCAGCCCTTCTTATAATATTTCGATACCACTCCTCAGTTTACCCAAGCGACCTGTGCTCTTCGTTAAAAAGTTATAAATCTCTTGCAAAGTGGAAAAGAACTCATCTACAATTAACGAAGCCTTACAAGAATGCTTGAAGCAGAGATTTGTTTTAAAACCCAGGGAAGTGATGTAGGGAATAGTCTGCCTTAGAAGGTCTCTAATCTAAGCCTGTGCTCCATTATATGCGCCAGTCATGGAAGCAGTTGTATCATAGCACTGAAATCGAACGTTTCAAAGAGGAAGTTGTAAATCGTCCGACATCTTAATAACTTTTCCAGCGAAAAAACCAGTCGTTCTATCATTAATTTCCGATATCTTTAGAAGTAGTTCTTAAATTTGAGACTGTTCATAGAAAAAGAGAATTATTAAAAAAATTTGATCCACGTGATAAACATCAGGCATTGCATCGCCCACTTCGCGTAGATACCTCCTGAACGTATTTGATCGGTAAAAATTTTACGAGTTTAACGAGCTAAGATACCAATAAACTCATTCTGAGAATTGCCATCAGATTGGTAACATGGTATGGACAGGAACGTGCAGAGGCAAACCAGTTTTTCAAAAATGGAGTCCACCGTATGAGGAGGATGACTAGTTGTCTGAAGTTTCCATTGACATCATCATCAGTTCCTCGAAATGCAAGACCCTGTCTTGAGAAGTATCGGCAACATGGTAACAGCACATTGAATATTTTTCTGTCTTGAAGCCGTTCTTTTTCCTCTTTTGCAAGCAGTTGCTTTCTGGCACTAATTATCGCCACGTCGACATGGCTGTCTTTCCGCTTAAAATTCTCCAATCTTTCGGCTGCTAATTCATAAGCTGCGCTGCCAAAATGCTTGAGGAGTTGACCTTTTTTGTTTTTACCTTTACTTTTCATCTTATCCCAGCGCTTAAGGCCATCACTTGACCGGTTGGTTTCTGTGCATAGCGATCCTGGACCATCACAGAACAAACTGCAGGCAAAGCAGTATGCTCGATCTAGCGAAGGACTGTATTCCAAATAGAGAAATACGTTGTGCCATTTTGAGCAGCATGATTTCTGCTTAGATTTCGAAATCTCTTTGTTACAAGAGAATTTTTCGGTACTGGCTAATAACGTCTAATTGGACATCAAAAAATTTTTTTGTTGCTTATTCAATTAGATTTCCCTTCACTCAGCTGGATCAAAAGTAAGAGGTCTACCTTCTCTGGTAGATTGCCAATGAATTCTTTTGCAGAATTGTACAGAAAATGAGACATTTTATTCAATTGTGGGGCAAAATCATCAACTGTAGAGACAAATGCTTCTTGTGAATAACCTTCTCCCTTTAATGATTTGTGTACTCTATTTTCCTCTTTTAATAGCTCTATTATTTCTCCAACCTTACAAGTTAGTTCATAGTCTTGCTTTTGTAGCCGATGAATCTCGAGTTTTTTCAACCTACAGAAGAAAATAATCATGTTCTTCTTTAATATATCACCGTTCTGGCATCCAAGAATGAGGTGTAAATTTTTTTCTGAAATCGCAGAATGCATTCCTAAAAGAAGTTAAAGTACCTTACTTTTGGGCATCCACTCTCCGTTTCACTGCTACTTTCACTGTCAAACAAGCTTTCGCAGTCAGAGGAAACAGTGCCTTTCTGGAGAATTTCCACGTAGCCTAGAGAAGTTTTCATAACAAAAATTTAATCGATATTCTCGATATTTGTTCGTTTTTGTTGTTGGTCTTCTGAGCAAGTAGGTAATATATGCTTATCTTCAGAAACAGATACATCGCAAAGCTGTTTATTACAAGAGGAATGAAGCAATCCGCCAGATGAATCACTTTCGCGTCATCTAGTTATGTCACATGAGAACTTTTATTCAGTTTAGAGTTTAATTACAATCCGCTTGTGGAAAGTTATGAAGACTTGCAAGCTATGACCTCAAATATTTTTTGCGCATTGATTACATCACTCAACGAATCTGGATTTGGACCCTCACTGATTGTTACGGTCTTGGACAAATTTCAATATATCCGCAGCGGCCTTGATATTATTCTTCTGCGAACCAACCACATCATAACGATTAACTTTGCACTTCTTAAGCAATCCTGGTAACACTTGAAATTGTGCTTTTTCCTTTGATCAAAATCCATCACTACGTTACATTCTAAACAACGAATTTTGCAGCGGTTTGTATGCTCTTGTGGAGGTTGCCAACTGGATGACTTCCAGTTTGAATGTGGAATTGGACTATCAGATCGTGAAAAACTTTAGAAACTAATATCACGAAATTCAAACCATCTTTGGGAAAGGTGTAAGTATGACAGAAAGGATATAAGATAACAAAAGATATTATCATTGGAAGACTTTTTACGCCTTTACCCCATACGTAAGCAGGAAAGAAAGATAGTTTATCTGGATTTCCCTAATGTTTTTCAGTCTCAGCTCTCGGCCCAAACAAATGGCTTGATTGCCAACCAAATTTTTTTCAGCTCAGTAATATCTAGAATACTTTTTATTTTCAGTAGAATCAATTTTCCCAACTGCAAATTTATATGATCATCAGAAAACACAAACGGATTACCCGACAACAGATTTAAGTTACACTGTTTCCCCAATAATCCGGTTATGCTGACGGCTTTTATCGACGGAAGTCGTGCTTTACCGACAGACTCGCGTTTTACTGACCAGTTACAGGGGGTATGGGGGTATTGCGCCCCCACCAAAAAGTTGAGTGCCATACATTGTACGTCCCTGGTGATCACTTATACACAGCATATATACTGCTGGATTTTATAGCGCAAATTTAGCATTTGATCGATGACGGTAAGAACTCGAATTAGGATTGGAGTTGGAATTTGAGTTAGGATTCGAGTTGGGATTCTAGTTGGGATTCCAGCTGGAACTCAAATTGGGATTCGAGTTGAGATTAGGGTTAGAGTCCGGGTTAAGCCTGGTTTACAGGAGCGACATAACCATAAGGGCAACATTAATACAAAACAAAGCATGATATCTCCTCTGGGACGACGGCAAGAACCCGAAGTAGGATTCGAGTTGCGATTCTAGTTGTGATTCGAGTTGAGGATTCGAGTTAGGATTCGAGTTGGGATTCGAGTTGGGATTCGAATTGGAATTCGAGTAGGGATTCCAATTGTGATTTGAGTTGGGATTCAAGTCAGGATTCAAATTGGGATTCGAGTTGGGATTCCGGTTTAAATTTGGGATGAGATAAGGTTTATAAGGTTAGGGTAGGGTTAGGGTTAAGCCTGGTTCACACGAGCGACATTAGAATAAAGACAAGATAAATACGAAAACAAAGTATGATATTCCCTTTGGGACTTGCGAAGACAAAACATCAAAAATCTTTCTTTGTTTCATCTTTTGTTCGGCTCTTTGTATTTACTTGGATTATGATCATATGATTACGATGATCGTTGGGTCACGGCCTTGACTTCATTCCTTTTTTTGCCTTTTCTTTTGTCGTTATACTTATGTTTTTACTCACGTATGAACCAGGCTTTGGGATTAGGGTTACTTAGGGTTAGGGTTAGGGTTAAGGTTAGGATCAGCTCCTGACGCGGGTGTGAAGGGATCATATACCATTTTCGATAACTAGTAATTTACTCTGTAGTTACGAATCCTAACTCGAATCCAAGCTCGAATGACAAATTAACTCGGGTTTCATCACAGTTAAGCCCTGGGATGTGTTTGTTATACTGTATGTGCGTTAAGCGATCACTTATGTGACAGCTTAATATTATTATTATTATTATTATTATTATTATTATTATTATTAATATTAAGTGACCACTTATCCCCATTACCGCTTACTGATATTATGTGACGGCTTATCCCCAAGGGTGACCGCTTAATACAGGTTTAACTGTACTTCTTTATATTTGGGTAATCTTAAAGAATAGTTTCGAACCTCTTTTAAAAGTTTGGCATCAATTTTGTTCCAAGACACTGCTCTTCTATGCAAAAACATTCTATTAAAAACATTAGTTTATGATTTTTTTATCAATAATGTGGAATCAATCATGATTAGGCTGATGGTAACAACGATTCTCATATTTTTAAAGAAGTTTGGTCGGATATTTACATGCATTAACCTTTAATGTTTCGTACCTATTATCAGCTCACTAGCATTCACCGATATATGAATGGGCTCTTATTGTAGGCTGATGAAGACTTCTGATAATCATTCATCAAAATTTGACCAAGTAATGATTCAGCCTGCTCGTATTTTGCAATTTTGAAAGCTTTCCTATGTGGACAATGTTACCGTCATGGCATGCATTAGAACAATAGTTTAAATGGGTTAATGCTAACGAATTATACATAACTAATAAAGATTTTTCCACTATAAATTGTTTGGCACATTTTAATCAAGTGATATTTTTATAAATTTTCTTGCTTTGTTTGTCATTTTGTTTGCCCAACTTTAACTGATCATCAATAATTATTCTAAGACTTTTTTATTATAAACTCGTTTGATTGTTTGATTTCCAATAGTTACTTCGGGATCATTACGAAATAGTATCTCCAGCCTTTGACGTGAGCCAAGAATCATGTACTTGGTCTTGTGCTTGTTAATTGTTAGTTTTTAGCTCGTAACCAGTTGTTGACATTTTCTAGAATTACCCTTGATGGTAAAGGAAGATGATTAGTCCTCCATATAAGGAAACTAGGTACAGTAAGCACTTCCTGATGAGTGCGAAATGCCGGTTTATTGATAAAGCTTAAGGAATGATGAATTGACATAACTGTCTGTAGCAGTTTTTAAAAGAATAATTGTTTTCAAATCCCAGGAACGACTGTGGTCTTGATTAATTAATGTCTTTTGACAGGTCACGATACTCATAGTGTTAGTAGTGATCTCGGACTATAGTTGACCTTTCAGCCATAAGAGTAGATCGCCTAATTTGGATTTTATAGCAGTAGGACACTCACCTCGGTTAACACGATCGTGAAATATTTGCCAGTAATAGTCAGTTCCTGCAAGTAGGGAAATTTTAAATGTTCATGGGAAATGATCGGTTGTGCAAGATTAACATCCTTTTGGTGTAACAAATCTTGGATACTGGTGGATAGGCATTTCCGTAAAGTTGTTGTCACTTCGGTAAAGCAAGGACAGTTTTGGGTGTCTTCTCGAGGCTGCTGGTCTCCACATCAATAGAAGCAGTGTAAAAGTTTTGTTTGGTTTCGTGTCTAGATCGAACTGGAAAGATGTGGGTATTTCTTCACATTATAGGTAATAATATGTTTCCCTTGTTGTCAAATTCATGATTGATAAAGGGACGGTGAACTCTTTAGCCGAATAAAAGATTGGCTGTAGCCTGTCTATTTCTAGATCTTACTGTTGAAATGGAAGTTTTTATGTTTTAGAACATGGTTAGTAAATACGACTGGCAACCCTCAGGTGGCAGACCTCGAATGTCAACTTATTATTCTTCCGTTTGTTTACGTGTGCGAAATTACGGGCTCAATTAATAAGAATGCCTATGATAGTTTACAGATGTCAAGTACCTTAAAGCAGATTGTGAAGATGTTGACATAAGTGTGGTTTGGACAGATTGTTTAGGCTGCGCATGTGGAACAATGTCTGTCATTACTTTTGTTGTTGATTTGTTTCGATTACATGTACAGGCTGGTATAGTGCTTGAGGGTGCATATCTGAAAGGAAAAAATTGGACCTACATTGGGATACATTGTGATGTTCAGAACAGTTAAAATAAAGGCTTTTTTCACGATGCTGAGTCGTTTTCTTTTTTGTTCATTAACTTTTGTTTACGGGACAGGTAAGTAAGGCCCTTTACAGTAAACTTACATATTGATCTTCCTCTCAAGTTTTTCTTTTGTTGTATCTTCCCTTTCTCGTGCAAGAAAGGAAGGTCTTAATTGGGATGACGAGAAATTCTTGGGGACCACTTTTTTTCGCAATTTAACCCAGCTCTAAATATTTTAATCTAAAGTTGTGATGTCCCCTGTCCAGGTTTCCTTGAATTTTTGTGAGAGTATCCTCTTGTTGACTGGTAATAAGAGAGACATTAATAGAGACAATGGCTATAGTGTGATTTGCTATGATGTCGGAGAGGTGCAGTGGGCTTTATAAGCCGACATGAGTATTGTATTGCTGAAAACTGTAATGCACATGGACATTATATTTTTGTTACTGACCAAACGATTCTGTTAATAAAACAAATGAGAATCGTTGGTTTAAATTTGTGAGTACAACACTATTATGGCTCTGGCTGCCTCACCTCAAAGCTGTGTCCTTAAGTAATTGAAGTTTTCAATACCTTGAGGTGTAAGGTTCTAAGGATATTAAAATAAAATTTATTTGTCAAAATGCTGTTTTCGATGAAAAAGATATTCTCAAAACTTAAACCTTTTGAATTATCTCATTCTTTTGATTGATTATCAAATAGAATTCTTTACACTAGTCCCTATCTTTCCAAAATTAAAGGAAAGGATCTAAACACAGATTTAGATCCATAAGTTATAAAGATAAGTAATATACTCTAGGTGAATTAAATAATTTTGAATCTGGTAAATCAGACAATAGGGCGAGCCGGTCATATCAAGGGCGTCTTCCCGGACCACAGACCTTCCTCTGAGGAGTCAAATGGCGTAACTAATGATGTGTGGGTTTGACTGCTGTGTAGTCAATCTATTTTGGAAGGGATTTATTTTGAATCGTCTGTCGTACTGACCTAGTTAACATAATCTGCTAAAACCCTTTATTACTAATAAAAAAAATCATCAACAAGGCTGGTCTAGCGTAGGCAGAGGCGCAACAACACAACACCAAGGGAGGGATTCTCGCTTGCCACAATCTGAAACAGATAAAAATATTCTATCCTCGACGTTTCGAGCAAAGACCCTTCGCCTGGAGAGTTAGTAGAAAGAGAAATAGAATAAACAAACTTGTTGCTCATATAGCAAGCTATACAAGCAGTCACGTGAAACAAAATTAACCAATGACAGAAACGTGACCATAGCAAAATGAAAACTTATTCAATATCAAGGCCGCACACAGCAACAAACCCGATAGTAAGGGGTATGCTTGCATGCAGGCTGAATATAAAACAAGTGAGAGCACAGTAGAAAATTAAACACAACAAATGACATAGAAAAGTAATACAAAATACTGTGAATGTCTGCAGAGGCAGGCATTGACTGATGAGGACCTAAATGAAAGAAAAACGTTTATTAAGGGGATGTAGAGTACCAAGTTTGTAAAAGAGACGCTGTTATTTTTTCTTACGGGTATCATTCGCACCAGTGATGGAGAGGATGGCACAAACTTTTATGTCAGACAATGAGTGCAACAAACCTGTCGCCTGGCATTTCAACAGTACCAACCACTCCATTTCTGACATAAAAGTTTGTGCCATCCTCTCCATCACTGGTGCGAATGGTATCCACAAGAAACAAGAACAGCGTCTCATTTACAAACTTAGTACTCTCCATCCCCACGGCCTTAATGAACGTTTTTCTTTCATTTAGGTCCTCATCTGTCAATGCCTGCCTCTGCAGACATTCACAGTATTTTGTATTACTTTTCTATGCCATTTGTTGTGTTTAATTTTCTACTGTGCTCTCACTTGTTTCATATTCATCCTGCATGCAGGCATATCCCTTACTATCGGGTTTGTTGCTGTGTGCGGGTTCGATAGTAAATAAGTTTTCATTTTGTTATGGTTACGTTTCTGTCATTAGTTAATTTTGTTTCACGTAACTGCTTGTATACCTTGCTATATAAGCAACAAGTTTGTTTATTCTATTTCTCTTTCTACTAACTCTTCATACGAAGGGCCTTCATTACTAATATTTGGATGCTCCAATTAAATTCAGCAACATTATATTCATGCATTAATATTAATTGTATAATTTTTATATCTAGGGCTTGTTCGAAGGCATTCATAATTTTCATAATTAATAATTCACAATTCATAATTTCTTGCCTGTTCCCCTAACGACTTTCCAACGCTCAATTACAATGATTAAAATATTAAAACATCCGAACTATTTACATCGAATGTTTTTAAGAAATTATATCCTTAGATCAAGTTAGTAAAAAAATAATACGCACTAGAATCGTTACAGTGTGCCATAAAATTTCCTTTTCCAGCGTGCTATAAAATTTGCTGGTGTTACATGATCAAACTTTTTGGTATGTGTAATGATCCTACAAGCAAAGTTCTGTACTGCTTGAGGTTTCTTTATGTTCTTAGATGATGTGTTTGACCAAACCGTGGGGCAATACAAAAGCTTATTGATTACAAGTGTTTCGATGACTAATAATAAGGTTTCATTATCGAAACTACCCATAAGGCTATTAATCTGACATAGTTCACTCACACACGACGAGACTAATTTAGAAGTGTGATCGTCATACGATACATATGAATCGAAACGAAATCCCATATCTTTGACTGACAGAATGGGTTTTATGATCTTTCCCAAAAAATTTAAAGACATTGGGTGAATTCTGTAACATAGACCTGGAACCGAGAGAAGACATTTAGTTTTATCGGGATTGATTATTAATTGGTGTTCTAAGTACCACTTAGCTTCTTTGTGAAGGTCTTCCTTAAGATTGATAGGTGTCTGTTGCATATCCAAACTACTGCATGTCCGAAGCATTCATTAAGTACGACTTTCAGCCTTAACAAGAAAAAAAACAACAGAACAAAACAAACTCAATGCCAAAAAAAGAAAAATATATCAACGGGATACGATAATATAAAACGAAATGCATTCTGTCCGCAAGTTTTGTTTGCCTGTGTGCGTATAAGTGACCGACAATGTGTCTGACATGGATAATAAAATAAAATTATAATAAATATAAAGACAACCAAAGCTACTTCAAAACAGGAAAAAAAGCTTAAACATACAGCTCACGTTAAATATTTCCAAAGCTTGCGGTGAACAGCCTACCCACTAAAAGATTTCTTAATTAAAGTAAGGCAAGTCTCACCTTCTATATTTGACTATTGCCAACAGAAACATTCGCTTTCTAGGGAAGTATCGATCGTGAAGCTTTTCAAGCTGTTTTGTTTTGAGATTCATCTGTCAGTGACAATCCACGTTTTACTTGCGGCCGCATAAATCCTTCCTTTGATCTAAAGTAAATTGCAGTAATTCTTCGACAATTCTACACTTATCCGTTTTCTTATCTGATCTCCCCCACTGATTTTGTGTCCATGCTTCACAACATTTTCCCCATACTTTTACATTATACAAATATCGCTTGATGAAGGGGACCGAAAGTCTGTCACTTTATCAGGACTGCTTCTCTTCGCCATAACAACTATTCTGTGTCGATAGTCTCGGAGTTACTGACTTAAAATCGCTGAACTGCCGCAACAGTTCAATGAGAAAAAAGCAGATCCACTCTCTCCTTGGTTTTAAATGCGGCAATGTGACACATTGTAACCAATTCCTTTTCAATGGCCACGTCAGATTATAAAGAGGGGCCGCTACTGTTAATATTTGGATATGAAGGTCATACTTCCTGTGTCCGTATTAGACAAACCTCTCTCTCCCGTCTCTCCCCTCACCGCTTCCGCTTTTTCGTGTAATAATGCAGACCATGGACATCATATGAAGACAGAGAGAGAGAGAGAGAGACTTGGAGCAAGTCTGTCATTAGAGAAGTTAAGAACGTCTACCGTATTCAGGTGTATATTATATCCATTGTGAAATGAGTTTTGATTTACATCAGTGACACCGGCAAAAACATTATGGCAGGACAAAAAGGATATAGAACGTTTGCCTTAATGCAAAACATGATAAATAGGTAAATGCCAAGCAGGCATGGGAGCAGACCCACCATATCGAATGGGAAGAGTCCACACTCCTCATCCTAATCAAAACTTACTTTTAAAGACAAATTGGGGAACAAATGAAGTATTAAAGCTTCGAGCAATTCCTCAGGACAGCAAAATTTTAGTGAAATATGGTGGACACTTTTTCATTAATGCTAATAGCATTCTTTTCTATTTTTCCAGTTATTATAGTATTTATCCTTGAATACCTCTAGTTAGAATTTTGGTAACGTTCTCATATGAAGAGTGGATATAGGTGGACCAGTAGGTTTAGAAACTATGACGCTAACAAATTTTCTTAACATCTCTGATGACGGTTGCAGATCACGGACCTGAAGCTCAGATAAATAAATTACTCATGGTGTAACCCACTAACTTTTTCCAAAAGAACAATTTCCACCATGCAAAGCCTCAAACAACATAGGATGGCTCATCGTCCACGACAATGATTGTAAAAATTTTTTGTGCAGCCAATTTATATTGAGTATTTTTGATTCTTAACTTCAAAATATTTAGCACAACTCCTCAGTGCATACATAATTTAATGTATAATAATAATGAGGAACTTTTCTAGTATCTATCTATGTCCATATAGGATCAAAAAACAGGGTCCTAAATCTCCACACAGTTAGAATTAATTAGCTGGCAAACATAATTGTACGCTCTAAATTATGGAAGAACAACAACACCATTACCTTTTAAGAATAAAAATAAAGAGGTTTATAGTAAATTTCAAACTTAAGACTCCGCTTGAAGATACTATCACAAAAAAGTGTTAACCTTTTAGGTCCATATCAGACTTATCTGGCTTACGCCAGACGATTTTATTTGTCAAGGGGAGCTATCTTGGAAAGAATAGTCAAGCCCCTTCACACCAGTCTTACAGAATATTCGTTTAAGATCTGGATGATAAAGCGGAAGTAGATGTGTCACCGGAGATTTAGGGTTAAGGCTCGAAACTTCAGGACCCGGCTGCAACGCGAAATTCGTCTAACGATTTAAAAACAAAGTATATATCGATAATTGACCATGGTTAATTTGTATGGCATGACTGCGGGTCTATACGCACTGATCGTATCGATAAAATTCAAAACAAAGCAATGAAAATCATATTATATGCCAACAGATCAACCTATACACAACATATACATAGCTGGGTACAGGTTTTTAACATATTTTATATTTCTAAAATTGTAAAAATTTAAATCGTCTTAAGCAACTCAAAATTTACTTTGTTTTAAGAAGCACGTTAAAGGCGTAAATTGCATTTAATCAAACTATAATAGTCCTACCAAAGTGGCCATCTCAACTGGTTAAATTATTATGAGGATTGCGGTCACTCTAAATTGAACGACATTCCTATGTCAATAAAAAACATTAAGGCTTTTGGTTGTTTTGAAAATTTGGTTTTTAAATCTCTTTTCGAATTGTAAAACTCTTCTCATAACTGGAGCTTATAACTCTTATTCTTTTTGTTTAAATCTCATACGTAAATTTAATTAATTGTTGTACATACTGTTAACCCGGTTAAGAGCAGCTACTATAGCTTTACGAAACATTACAGATTAAACAAAGAATTTATTGTTCTTGTTATTAACATAATTATTATTACAACTATTAATGTTATAATTATTAAAATTTCAATAATCATCAATCATTCAAGTACTACTAACCCCATCCACTTCCTGTTATATATTTTTACCATGATATTACTCGATTAAGATTGTTAAGCGGAGGCCAACTTCGAACCTTAAGATGGCTGTCTAAAAACTTCAGTCTCGTGTTGCTTTATCCAGATTAGTTATAGAGAAGGGTTTGAGTGAAACATAGACATGTTATTGACCAGACCTGACCTGTTTTGAATTCTTTTTGATACGTATAGAGTAACACAAAAACTCAGGTTTACAAAAATAAGAACTCACAGACATGAATCAGGATGAATATTTTGATGTGACGTTGAAACCATTATATTTAATTTGTTCTCAATTACGTCCCAGATAGCGTTTATAACCGTCATATTAATTTACAAATATTTGTTGTGTATAAATGTTATCTATCAGTCAAAATGCAACGAGTCCTATTTATTCACTGAAGTGATTGAATATAAAACATAATTTGCTTGATTGATGATTATGCTAAGCGCTTCATCTATTCTATTCATGCAGGTCCACTGACAACATACTTGACTGCTGTAATGCATACAGAATTACCTCAGGTGGTCTACAGATGTGCGGTACAGATTATTTTACTTCTCAATATCCTCCATTTCATGGATGTGGTAAGGCAATATCTTAAATATCAAGTTGTGTAAAAAAAATACTAAATGATAGATAAACAACGGCGGATTTGTGGACAAAATGTTACTTTGTAAAATCAAAATATGCTACTAACAGGTGGTTAGTCCAGGAATAAAGATTCATTGATTTAGCAAATTATTGCCGGACTGTGTAAGGATGGATTATCGACGAATCGGAATAAACAAGTCATCAGCTGAGGAAGTTCAGTTCATCACGGATCTAAAACATGCGTAAACTTTTTAATTCCCAATTCCTGTTGTTATCATTATGCATATGTATAAAATTTGAATATGGGACCAATGGGTATAGTACAAGAGTTCCGGAAGACTGCAAAAAGCTAATCCAAACTTTCTAACGAAGGTTCCTGGAAGACGAGCAAAAGAAAATAAACATTTTTGGTTTAAATAGGTCTATCCCACCTGTAGTTCACGTTTCTTTTTTGCTGTCTTCTTTTGCTGTGCCACGTTAGGTCACAGCTAAATTGGCAGCAGCATTAAGAAGGGCTGAAATGCTAAAACCGGGTCTTCTACTTGGTGCAACATTTCTGCATTATAAATAATACAAAATTCCTGAACAAAAATAAAAATTAGGCTTGGCGCAAAAGAAAATGTTGACGGAGGCACTCTTGGAAAGTCTTTGATTGAAAAGAAAGGTATCAGTTAAAGTGGCAAAAGTAAATGCTGTCGAGCTTGTATTCGAGATCAATGACAATGCCGAGTCTCTAAATTTATTGGAACATGTCCCCATAATACAGGAGTATATTAACATCTAAAGTCTTGCAATTAACATTCGAAACCAAGTTGATCATTCTGGTGTACCTAATTACGTGTAACAAACACAACCAACCAAGTCAATACTTTAAAGCAGTGCTTTATGCATTTTCGCAGTGCATGCTGGTACTTTAGTTGCAATCATAAATTTTGACTACTGGTAAAAAGCTTCTTAGACAAGCGAAAACATCACGAACACACTATGAATCTTATTTTAATTGTAATTGAACACATTGTTGTAACCTAAAAGAACGCTTCACGAACAGATCGTTTCACTAACTTTATGCTAATTTTATCGTCTCATATTACCGATGAATTTCATTGTAATTAGTTATTCTTGGCAGTCGCCTGATGATTGCTTCGCGAGAAGCATGAAACTCTGAGTACCAATTAAATGTTTTAAACAAGTTATCTATCTTTGTGATCCGATTTGTATATATATATATATATATATATATATATATATATACAACTACAGACGGAACCGTTTCGGCCTATTGGGCCTCATCAGTGTAGTGCTGATGAGCAGGATGGAGAAGCCTACATTATATAGGCGAGAGTGGTCCAGTATATATAGATGTACCACAAGCGTGGAACATTTCAATTGCTTATATAATGTAGGCTTCTCCATCCTGCTCATCAGCACTGCACTGATGAGGCCCAATAGGCCGAAACGGTTCCGTCTGTAGTTATATATATATATATATATATATATATATATATATATATATGTATATATATTCTAAGGAAAGGCGCCAATGTTTCCAAATAATCTCTTCACCAAAAATCGGTGAGCCCACCTCATAAAATAGTGAACTCGTGGCCATGCTCTCGGCAACGGCCTCCGTAGCTCAGTTGGCAGAGCATCGCACTAGATTCGCAGGGTCGCGGGTTCGATTCCCAGCCGGAAGGCCGGCGTTGCATTTTCGCAACAGGTCCCGTTTAGGTCTTAAAAAGTTGAGGATAATGGGCTAGTCTCTAGTTAGAGCACTCTGGCATTAGATGTACCACATGTGTGGGACATTTGAGTTGCCTATATAATATAGGCTTCTCCATCCTGCTCGTCAGCCCTAAACTGATGAGGCTCAATAGGTCGAAACGGTTCCGTCTGTAGTTATGTATATATATATATATATATATATATATATATGTATGTATGTATGTACACACTGCAATCGTCATAACTAATTTATGAATTTTAAAGTATTTATAAGCGTCGAAACCAGAAAACTTATCAGACCCCAAAGTTGTATGGCAAACATATTTATGTATATTTACTCACGTCACAATTTAGTTTTACGGCTAAAGCAACATGGCAACGGTGGAAACACGGCGAGAGTAGTCCAGGTCTATGACGAGAGACATTGGCGATTTTTATTCGACGGAAACTGGACTAAGGCAGACGCTGATGTGATGTGCAAAGGTGAAGATTTTTCTGGAGCGATCGAACAACCTTATCTGCCAGTGGATGAGAAGTGGATTCAAAACATAACTTCAAGAGATTACCTATGTCATGGGAATGAAAGTGATCTGACTAAATGCAAGAGCAATAAACACAACTATTCGCATATATCTGATACAAAAGTTGTTGGTGTGCGCTGTAAAGACGAAGGTATGAAATCTTAAATAAGTTTTGAAATACGACATAATTAGACGTGACACCAGATGCGAGACTAAGAAGTAAATAATGGTGCCATATAGAAAAAGTTCTCTGTACCATGGATTAGATTGGTTTTCCTAGTATCTTTTTGTACCTTTGGTAAATATATTTGTATATCAATATTTTATTTGTAACACCCCCAATGACATGAGGAATGGGCACTATTTCAAATTTTAAGTGATCGAACTCCTAATTTGGGTTATGAAAGGGTCCTATTTCAGTGACTAAACTCCCCATATCATTTATGTAGGTCCTGTATTCTAGTGACCAAAGTCTTCTTCAACTTCCTAATATCAGAAGCGGAGGGCACCCATTTTGTAGCCTGCATGGTGTGCAGTCCTCGTATGAAGAGCCCTTATTTAAGTGACTAAAGCACCCTATATAAAAGGTACCCTATATAAAGCATCCAAAGTGCCCTATGTTAAGTACCCTATTTCAGTGAACTTTATATCAGTTATAATAAGCCCCTTTCAGGGACTTTTTATAACTGATAATTTTTGGATTTCAGGGACCAAAATTCCCAGATCTCTTAAGAAGGAGGCTGTACTTTAGTTATCAGAGTTTCCTTATATCAGCTCTAAGACCGGGACGTGACGACTGGGTGGGAGAGGTGTGTGCGACATTGTAGGATTACAATATTCAATGTTAAAATACCGAAATTTGAAATAAAAAATGGTGTGGGGACTGTTTTATTAGATTATAGGGGGCAACCGAGCCAGTCAACATATATTTAGCTTTCTGAAAATACAAATTTTTGCAGGGGACCCAAAACTTTAATGCACACTCTAACTAGAAATGCTTATACGTAACAAACCCTCACCCACCTTTCCAATAGGTCTCTTGAGAATCCATGTAACATTGAAAAATTTTCCAAATTGTAAAATAACCAAATCGTCGTTACTATAACTAGCACAGGGAATACAATATAAGCAAAACACGACATATAGCAACAAATATTAACAATCCAAACAGGAAATAATTTTATATTTAAACTGCGCGTCATCATATTTAAGTTTAAAATTTCGATTCTGTTTTATTAAAGCAAAACGTTTGGTGAGAATAACCTTTAGCGGTTTCACAATTGATAAGATTCATTCTTACAATTCTACTGCTAAGCAATGGATGTTCGTATCATGTACCTGTATTAGTTGCGATCTTAAAGTATTTCATGTCATTTTCGGATCAAACTTCTGACTTTTTTCGCTTTAAAGAAAGATTTTTCATTACATGGCAAGACGTTCCGTCTTAAAAGAGTAGCATTCTCGTACGTTACCACTCGAATACCAGCATTACGGACAGTTTATGATTAAAAAGTTTTTTTAAATATTTTTTTGTCTTAAAAAAACTGATAAATTCTATTACGTATTATAGTTAATTACAAATTTCTGATTGAAGTGCTATTACGAAGATATATGCTAAGTATTCATCCGGAGGTACAGGAACTTGGTGACTATGGTGAAACGAATTACGAAACCAACGAAATAAACAAAGAAGACATGAACAAGACATGCATTTTTCTTGCTGACCAAAAATCGAAAAATACAAAACATATAACAAAATACGACAAGCAAACCTTGTGCAAGTTTTGTCGAAAGAAGAACGAGTAGAGGGACGTAAAATTAAGACGTATTTTTTTCCACTGTAAAACTTTTGTAAAAGAGAAAAATTGCATAGCGTACAAACCTTCAACTCTTGGGTATTTTCAACGAAACGTTCAGCGGCACCCCAACACAAAGGGTTCAACGGTGCATTTTCAGAAAAAAGACGGCTTTAAATCTTCAGAGGTGTTAGAATCCTTATGAAAGAATGATGAAAGAAATCCTAGTGGCTGTTTGTCTTGCATTCGTGCTTGGAAAACAGAAATAGATCCAATGTCTCCCGTGGTGTGACATTTCACAGGGAAAAAATCCTGAAAAATGCAATGAAATCCTTTTGTGGAAAAGCGAAGACCGTCAGCCCAGGACAAGTCTTCGGGACGCTGAACGTTTTATCCCCATTCTCAAACAATTTACAATGAACGCAGAATCTGCATTCTACTTTGCCATTAAACACCAGCAAAATCCAAGCAATAATATTAGGAAGCCACTATTGAAAGCTGCTCCAAACTATTCCGTTAGCAAAACTTCCATTTCAAAGCTACTCGATTCAGACGTACCTGTGATTGTGTAGTCAGCAAAGTGATTGCCAGAACTTGAAAAGTCTCGATTCGTACAAATCTGCATCGATTCAACTTCAGCGAAGAATGTCGTTTACACTCAGTCGGTTACTAAATGTCCTGGCGACAAGCGAGTTCCCGTAACGTCTTTTGTTCATGTTCATGAGAAATAACCAAGTCAAAGCATTGCTACAGATTGTGAACAGTCGGCTAATGCTGGCTTTATGACTTTTATTTTGAAGAATAAATACAATCGCTTCAAAAATGCTTTTTTTAATTCAAGAGTTTATCTCTTTTTATTACAAGAACCTCTTTAAAAGTTTGAAGATTTATTTAAAAAAAGTTAAAATAGAATCGATTACGTCGGGTTCAATCAATAACAATACGTCGGGAAAAAATGACACTTTTGAAGAAAACAATGGCTTGCCTATTATCAAGCGCAATAGATATCAATCACACTTTGAAGCCGTGTAGCTAAAGGTGCCACAGGAAATTTTTCACACATTTGCAGATGAGTTAATTCTGCCCAGTACCAAAAAATTTTAAAACCAATAACCAATAGATAATTATCAACAAACGTTCGAAGAGACTGAGTCTTCCTACAGGAGAACCATCTGAAACGTATATCACTGTAATGAATAAAATACCTTGAGAAAAAGGTGATAGCTGCTGAACGGCCAAGGCAATCAACAAGCAGAAGTATGCATCATCGAAAATATGTGCGGAGACAAATACAGCAGTTTATGCTGGGCAAGAAAGAAATACTTCAGATTTTTGAATGATCGCCAAAGATCAATGGGTTAAAATACCTTCCTAAACAATTAAAGATCTTTTAGGTTGAGATGAGATGGGTTTGGAAGCTACTATTTTTGCGAAAAGACGTGTATTTATAGTAGTAGAAATGGGCATACGTAACAAATCCTCGCCCACACTTCCAATATGTCCCTGGAGAATTTGATTGAAGTTGATAACTTTTCAAAATTGTTAAAAAGACAATTCTGGTTTTAAAGAGCATTCTCTTAGGTTACCATTCGAAAACAAGCAGTAACAAACGGCTCATGTTTGAAAAGATTTTTGACACTTTTTTGTCATCATAATTGGTTACAAATATCTTAGAGGAGCTATGGTGAAGATTTATACGAAATATTCACAAGGGAGATACAAGACTTTGGTGACGAAGATGAAACGAATTACGAAACCGACGAAATAAAGAAAAAAAACATATGAATGTGTTTTGCATTTTTATTGTTGACCAAAAACGGTAAAATACAATGCAGAAAACAAAATACAACAAGGAAACCTGGTATAATTTTTGAGCGAAGGAAAACGAGCAAAAGGAAGTAATAGGCGTAATTTTCCCTCTGTTAAACCTTTGTAAAAAAGAAAAAGGACATTCAGGAAAAGGAAAGGCAGTCAGGGACACCTCACAAAAGATTCAACCAGGCCGTTGCGAAGAAAGCTGACAAAAGGGGTTGCCAAGCAAAGACTTACCTGACTTACCAAATTATTTGTTATTCGCCTGAAAATGTTTCCCATTTATCAAGGGCTTAACAAGAGGGGGATTTGGGAGGTCGCTACCTCTGTTCTTTTTGTGGAAGGTTTTACGTTTACCCTGTTTGCGGCACATTTTTGATCTCACTAACCAAAGCAACTTAGATCCATTGCACTCGAAATTATCAAAATCGCCTCGATGGTGTCGGGATTCATCCTTTCATTCCGCACACTTCAAAATTCTTTGTTTTCTCTCATAGAATCATAAAGCATCTGCTTTTTAAAATGTCTGAAACTTGAATCTGCTGAGGAACGATCTTCGGATTTCCAACAACAAAAAGGTCTTTTGCCTTGTGAAACACTTAATCAGGATTCCTACTTCCGTTGACATTTCGTTGCCAAATCAGCTGTTTTGCAGTTTACCCGAATGTTAGTTTGAATCAACCTCTAATTTACCCGAATTTCATCACCAATAATCATTCGGCAGGATACACCCGCTAACTTTTCACGTCAGAAAGCCCGGAATTCAACGGTACATTTGTTGAAAGAAAAAGACTTTAAACTTTACCGAAAAGTTTTAAAATCCTTATGAAAGCAGTTGCTTGTCAGATATGGGAAAAGAAATTATCCACAAGCCACCTGAGAAGTAAGAAAGTTTGAGGCGGACAACAACATTTTCACCGAAGAATAATTTGGTGACCAAAAACAAGCAGCTTTGCAGCTAGTTGCCTACTGACTGTTGGGTTTATATAATGATTTCCGAGCAAGAAATAAATCCCGTCGTAAGGATTTTCGTAGGAATTTTCGTGGGGAAAACAATTTTTGAAGAGGCAATGAAATCCTTGTGTGGAAAGCGGTGAGAGGACCCAAAACCTGTTTACATCCTCGACGTTTGAAGTCTTTATCCAGAACGCAATCCACTGAAAGACTGCAAAATATTCAAAAGACACCATCCTACAGAGTTGATTGACCGAAAATTTTCATTCTACTTTGCCATTAAAAACCAGCAAATCCAGATGATGATATTTAGCAAAAGAAGACTCCCTCAAGGAAGAATGAAGTCGTGAAGCTACTTTTGAAAATTGTTCAAAATAATCGTTTGCAAGGAAGATTAATCAATCATACCGTTCCCGAAACATGCCTTTCAAAGCTTCTCGATTGAGACTTACCTATGAATTGTGCAGCTCAGCTAAGTGGTCACCTGAACGGGAAAAGTCTGGATTCATGCAAATAAGCATCCATTCAACATCAACGGACAATGTCGCTTACAAGATGTCCCCAGGCTAATGTCCAGGCAAACAAGCAACAGCTTTAGTTTCCTTACTTCTTTGTAGATGTTCATCAGAAATAATCAAGTTAAAGCACTGCTGCGGAAAGTGTTCAGTTGGCAAATTCCATAGACCTAAGTTTGAGAGCTGCTCTCTCAAGTCATGCATCGTCCAGTTACTAAGATGGCCTCCAAAAGTGAATCCAGCTGCAAACCCCAGGAAAGCTATTTTGTTCGCTGGTCGTAAATCATTTACCGACTTCAGGGTTTAAATGATGTAAATAACGTCGGGGAGATACATACAGCCAAAAAAAAATGTCCAAAAAAGACTATATCAATTTTATTCAACGGGACCTAACACTTACTCAACAACAAACAGTCCCCGACTTCCAACATGGCACACTTGAGTGAAACCGGAATCGACGGATATCTACCTTTTTGGCACTTGAAGCTGACGTCACACCTCTGGTTGATCTTCAGTTGCCACTATCTTGGGTGGCAATGCTTCGAGTGTGTAATTTATTCAGCTGTTTGAGTTTGATAAGTTATCCAAGCGAGTAAATTATTGCTCTTAGCTGCGTAGCAGTTGGTTGCAACAGAACAAGGACAGCAGGACCAGGAATATCATTTTGCCCCTTTCCTTGTGATCCCAAAAGAAAAGCTCCATGGGTCACTGCTATTTGAAGAGAAGGATGGAAACCTACAACTAACAGTCAGATATGCAGGGTACATTTTATATCTGGTTCGTATTTGAAGATTCGATTTTTATCAGCTACAATTTTCACTGAATCTCTCATTTCCATCATATGTAAGTCTCTGAAACGTTTTTATAAGTTGTTTGCCGTTAAATATGAAAACAAAGCGCCTAATGTCACCATTTTACTTGTTCTTTTGTATTAAGGCAAGAAGAGTGATAATTGTCTATCACCCGACAACATTCCACCACTTTTCAATGACACTAACTCGCCAGTTAAAAGGACGCTTGGAACAAAGCTACATAGATTTGAGGGAACGCAAGCTATGAAGAAGAGGCTAACTGAAGAGCGAAGGAGATCTCTGATGCAGTTGATGCTCTATTAAGATCATCGTGCTCTATTACTATTGAAAAGACCAACCTTACTAGTGTTGCACCAAAATTGATTTCCAGTAAAGATGTTCATAAACAACCTAACACCAAGTCAAACGTGTGCACTGGAACAGAATCGCAAACAGATCAGTCCATGAAAGATATTAAAATAGCACACCACTATATGTCGCAGTTACAGCAAGAGAACTATAAACTGAAGAAACTTTCAAACAATCCTTTGTTTGACTTGAGTAGTATTCATAACGAAAAAGTCAAATTCTACACTGGTCCCCCAAACTGTAAAGTTGTCAATGTTGTACTAGAGTCAATCAAAGAAGACCATAGTGGAGAAAAACTACTTTCAAAGTTTCGTCAAATCTAGCTGACACTAATGAGGTTGAGACTAAACTTGCCAAATCAAGATTTGGCATATAAATTTGATGTGAATCCTGCTACTGTATCTCGTATATTCCACAATGTTCCAGGGATTATGTATAAGAAGTTGGTTTCTTTGCTAGTGTTTTGGTCTGAAAGAGAACAACTGCAGCAAAGTATGCCTATATGTTTTAGGAAATCATTTCCTTAATACGCTGTAATAATTGATTTCTTTGAGATTTTTATTGAAAAATCAAGTGACCAAGAAGCCAGAACCCAAACCTATTCTTCTTACAAGTCGCATGATACAATAAAAATTCTAATTGGAAGAGCCCCCCAGGGTGTAATAATATTAATATCAAAAGGATGGGGTGGAAAAAATGGTGAGAAACATATCACTGAAAATGCTGGTTTCTTGAAGCATATACTTCCTGGAGAGGTAGTATTAGCAGACAGAGGGTTTAATATTGAAGATTCTTTGTCCCTCTGTGGTAATCAACTTAAAATTGGAGCTTTTACAAAGGGGAAGTCCCAGCTCCTAAAGTAAGATGTTGACAAAACAAGACAACTTGCTTCTATTCGTATCCACGTTGAAAGGCTCGTTGGACTGACAAAACAAAAGTACACTATGTTGCAAGAACCTGTTATGTTACCCCTACTTAAAAAAGATGAAGAAACTGGTTTAATGATATTTGATAAAATTGTTCATGTTGCATGTGCCCTTGTAAAGTAGGCTGAATCTATTATTACAAAAGATTAAATGAACAACCCCCAAAAATACACATAGTTTGTAGTATGTGAAGGGCATTGTAACTAAGTTCTTTTTTCTTAAAATATAGTACGACAGTAGTGTTTAAAATATTAAACCATAACTAATACTTCCCTATTTGTACTATTGCGCCCTTAATTTTAGCCGCCTCTTCCCTTTTTTTTCTTGGCCTCAATTAGTCTACAGTTTGGATAGAGATACCGCCTCAATGGCTTCTGATTAAGACCCAGACATTGCAACTGTAATTTGTATATTTTGCAAAAGCCACTTTGACACTAAATGAGTAGATTTAAGTTTTTTACAGGTGCACGACAAAAACATCAAAGATTTTCACTTGTGGGTGTTTCGGACTTTCTTTCAACGGAATACCATTTGCAAAGTAGTTCAGACAAAATTCCAACCTGATAGAAAATTGCTGCCTTGGCAACATTCTCTGCAAAAGACACTGCATCAAATTGTATTCTTTTAATATGCAGGTCTGAAGAATCTGGTGTCCCAACAACGAAATCACAGTATTTGCTACTTGAAGCAACCATTTGAAGCTGAACTTGATAATAATAAGCATGACTTTGTGCAAGGGTAAGCTTGCCAGACTGATATTTTGAAGGCAAAATTGTTTGTCTTCATCTGCAATGGCATCGAGTTTTATGGCCTTAGGAAAATGTAGGCATTTCACCTCCATTACACGTTTTCCACAGCAACTACATTAAACATGTGAATTTGGAGAGACACCAAAAAATGGGTACTTAGAGTGTATATACAAACCAGCATTCCTGACCACTAGATTTTGATATAAAGGCCGCATTTGACTTTTGTAGGCTACCAAAGATCCTTTTTCGTTGCTGCAACCCCATCTAAGAAAGCAAACTAACTTATTAGTACTCTTAGCTGAACCTCCCAGTTAACCTATTCTTGTGTAGATAGTCTGGCATAATGTTACTCTCATTAATGCCAGAAGCATTTAATTATTAAGAGGAAGATGGCCAGGCAGAAATAGGTCACGAGTAATTTTACTGATATTCATCCACCTTAAAAGAACTGCAACCAAAGTTTTAACCCATCACTTTCATTTGAACAACAAAATTAATGGAAACTTGTTTTGCATAAATATCCAATAATAAGTCAAACAATTATGTTTTTTAAAGTATTTCAATTCTGGAGTAATTCTTGAAAAAACTAAATAAATACCTAGTAGCAGCAGTGCTAAATTTAAAAGCACCTGGGTATCAAGCTGTAGGATGGAGCTGCAGAATGTGTCTTTACAGCAGCCTTGAATTTTGATGCTGTTATACTTCCTATTCGATATGTAAACCAAAGCTTATTGTTCACTTGATCTCTTGCTTCCTCTTCTAAAACTTGAGCTTGCAAATATGTTTAAGTTACGTTAAATACAATAATTGTATTTTGTTAATGTCAATACATCTTGATGTTAAAACAACAATGGTATTTTAACCCATGATACTGTAATATCAACAAGACAAGAACATAATTATTATCATCATGATTATTAATCATCAATATTATTACTTTTGTTATTATTATTATTATTAAAATGTTGTATGGTTATTAGAACCTATTGAAACATGTAATATTATTGAAACATACTAAAACATGTGAAATGCTTGATGTAGCAATATCGCAGACTAACAAAGCTGTTGCATACCTTTTCAGAGTTGAAACTCATATTTTCAAATGCTTCATGAGGTTTCCTGACAAGCTCAGCAAAACTGAGTTCGAAGTTGTTCTTGTTAAAAAGCTGAATCACTGGTGGTGGTAACCCATTATGATGGATGTGGGTGAGACTTGCTGAACATATTCAGGAACCAGCTGTATAATAGCTGACCTATTTCCAGTCTGTTGCAGTTCTTTAAGAAACCTTATTCTCTCAGTTGCCGTTACACTGGGCTTGAAAGAATTACTTAGGGAGGTATTCGGGAATTTCCTTTCTGCCTTTTGTGTGCAAGTAATACCTTCACAAGGTCTAGAAGTACACGTTGTTAAAAGCATTTCACTTCCCTTCTGGGCTGAGAAAGGAGTAGCAACAACTTGAGAACCCACTTCTCGAAGGCCACCCACGCAATTGCAACGAGCTGTTAGAATGAAGCCGTTCTTCTTCACAGCAATCCATACTCTCAAAGGTAGTTCATTTAGTGGTTGAGGATGAGCAGAGTGGTAGTGCTCGTGCCTCTCACCACTGTGACTAGGGTTCGATCCCGGCTCCGGACAGTTATCTTATTAACGTTACCTTTGTCACATGTTCGAAGAGTGTTGTCCAGTTTGACTCTACCAATCATCGCAGGTTTTCTCCGGGTACTCCGGTTTCCTCCTGTACTAACACTGGACTCATGATGGGTGGCCTTTACTTGACCTCTAGGGAGAACAGCTCCTGTAGCTGATAGGGTTATCCAGTATAAATAAAGCCACTTTACCTTTACTTTACCTTTACCTTAGGAACCTATGTTATTAAAATAGTGAGGAAATTGGTAAGTTGATAACAGTGGCATCATTAGCCCAATTACAACAGCATACATTTCAATCGAAGGATCAATATTTTTCTGACAAAATTGCGTACTCGCTTTTGAGAAGAACAAATATGTATGTTCGGCTGACGAATTCTGAACACTGCGTTTCTGCTTCCACACACAAACCTCTACAACTTTACAACTCACAACGTAGCGCAATGCTGACATACTTTTGTGAACTTGATGCTCTTTTCCAGTGAAAGGGGAAGGGTTGTTAATAAGATACAAGTAGATGTGTGGAAACTCAAGCGAAGATGACGACTCACACTGCATCATTGGTCTTGTGAGAGAATTTGGTAGAAGATAAGGATCACAGCCTAAACTTTGCAACCTTACCTTGATATAGCGGTCGATCTTTTCTACTAAGCCGGTTTACAAATTCGGAAAGGTCATTTACCAAGTACTTGTCTCACGTCATGGAGCACTAGTGCCGTTGTTTGCTATTGTTTACTGCTTAATAATTTCAACTTTGGCACCAAAAATGGCGAACCATTGTCAATAAAGTAATTTATTCCCGTGACTGCAAGGGCTCAATATTTATACGAAGGAACAAACACATTGCAATTTTTTTTTTCTCTCTAGTAATCATACGTATAAATGGACTACACGCACGTCGAGACTACTACCCTCGCACCGCGTTTTACGCAGTTTGTGTAGGGATAAATGAATTAGAAATACGTGTACCCAACTCACCTTCCTACTTAATTGCATTAAAACTCTTTAACAATTTGAGTAAGATTGATAGTTTTCAAAATAGTCCAGAAGCCTAAAAGTCAACTTTTAATTGATAAATCGTCGTTTTTATTTATTTGGGGAAGTAACGAATTCAACAACGAATTTTGCTCGATGGGAACTGAAAATATAATATGAGGAAAAATACCCTGAGTAACTGGACAATTTTCTATCAATAACCTAGCTTAAAAAATGAAAAAAACAAAACAAAAAAAAAGTTAGAAACTCGCATAACTTTAATACTTATCAACAGCATGCCAAACTGGAAATTTTTTTCCATTTAAACTAATGCTTGTTATATTCAAGCTTAAAATCAACAGTAATGTTTTAAGTTTTGGGTTTGAGGTATTCCGTATGGTTTTCTATAGTTATAACACTTCTAACTAAATTCGTTTCGAAGTAAGATTAAATACTAGTATAACCAACGTTAGATTGTTGCCGCTTTACCTAAATTATGCACAGGCGAGAAACCTAGAAATACCTGTAAGCAACAACCCCTCGCCCACCCTTCCAAAATATCTCTCGAGAATACAAATAACATTGATAATTTTCCAACTTGTCAGAAAAATCGTCCTTACTACAATTGGAAGACGGAACGAAATAATAATAATAATAAAAAAACAACCCTCAAAAAAACCGTGCACAATTCGGCCTTAAATTAATAACCTATATACCATATATTTAAACTGCTTGTCGTTATTATGTTTAAAATTTCGATTAAGTTTTATTAAAACAAAACGTTTGGTGAAAATGACCTTAAATGGTTTAATGAATGGTGAGAGATGCGTTCTGACAATTCTACTGCTAAACAATTGATGCTCGTATCAAGACCTTGTATTTGTTGCTATCTTGAGGTATTTCGAGTCGTTTTCCAGTCAAACGTTTCACTCATGTTGCTTTAAAGAAAGATCTTATATTAGATTGCGAGGCTTTCAGTCTTAAAATTGGAGCATCCTCAAAGTTACCCGGTCGGTTACCAGTATTACGGATAGCTCATAATTGAAAAACTTTTTATGATATTTTTTGTTTTAAAAAAATGCTAAATTCTACATTATCTCAAAATTGTTTGCAAATGTGTATTAGAAGTGCTATGATGAAGATTTATGCTAAGCATTCATCCGGAGGTACAAGACTTTGGTGACGAAGATGAAACGAATTAAGAACCCGACGAAATTAACAAAGAAAACATGTGCGAGTTCTGAATTTTTATTGCTGACCAACAATCAGAAAAATACATAACATACAACAAAATATAAGAGAAAGCAAATTCCGAAAACCAAGGCAATCTTTCAACTTAAGATTTAAGTTAACAAAAGATGAAAACTGTGAATATGGTGATATCACAATTTCATGTTAACTTAAATCTTAAGTTGAAAGATGGCCTTGGTTTTCGGAATTTGCTTTCTCTTATATTTTTTGACGTTGTCGGCTGGTCGAGGCTTTTTATACAACAAAATTCAACAAGCAAACCTTATGAAAGCTTTGGTCGAAAGAAGAACGAGTAGAGAAAATTAAAATACGTACTTTTTTCCTCTGCAAAACTTTCGTAAAAAAGAAAAATGACGTAGCGTACAAATCTGCGACTCTAACGTATTTTGAACTAAGCATTCAGTGGCACCTCAACCCAAAAGATTTAACGGTGAATTTACAAAATGACGACTGCCTTAAACGTTTAATCTTTCTTGAGAAGACAATACAAAAATCGAAAAATACAAAACATACCCCAAAATAAGACAAGCAAACCTTGTGCAAGCTTTGTCGAGAGAAAAACGAGTAAAAAGAATTAAAATACATACTTTTTTCCGCTGTAATATTTGATAAAAGAGAAAAATGGCGTAGCGTACAACCCTCATCCTTTACGTATTTTCAACTAAGCGCTCAGCGGCACCTCAACACAAACGGTTCAAAGGTGAATTTAACGAAAGAAGTCAATTTTAAACTGTTAAACTTTCTTGAGAGGTTTTATAAATCCCGTTGAAAACATTACTAGTCGAATAAGGTAAAATTCATCATCCACAAGCCACCCGAAAAGTGAAAAAGACTGAAGTGGACAACTGTTTCGCCGAAGGATAGTTTGGTCACCAAAAACAAGTAGCTTTGCAGCTCGTTACCCGGTGGTTTTTTACCTTACATTTTTTGTTTCTAGCCAGAAATACATCCCCACGTCTTCAGTAGGGGAACATTTCCTACGGAGAACAATCCCGAATGAGGCAATGAAATTCTTGTGTGGAAAGCGGAAAGAACATCCAAAGTCTGTTGCGCCCTGGACAAGTATTCTGGACGATGAGTGTTTTATCCCACTTCTCAAACAATTGACCATGATGGCTGTCCTGTTAAATACTAAAAAATATTCAAAAGCCATTATTCTGCAGAGATGAATGAACCAGAATCTTCATTCTACTTTACCAGTAAACACAGTTTCACCAGTCAAATCCAGGTGATAATATTTGGTACAAAAATTCCCCCTTAAGGAAAAATGAAGTCGGGAAGCTACTTTTGAAAGCTGCTCAAAACAATTCCGTTAGTAGAACTTTTATTTCAAAGCTACTCGATTCAGACTTACCTATGATTGTGTAGCTCAGCTAAGTGGTTGGCAGAACGTCAACAGTCTTGAGATTTATACAAATCAGCATCTATTCAACTTCAGCGAACAATGTCGTTTACACTTTGTCGCTCTGCAAATGCCCTGAGAGCAAGCGAGTTCCCCTACGTCTTTTGCTCATATTTATCCGAAAGAACCAAGACAAAGTGTTGCTGCAGCAAATGAACAGTAGGCCAATGCATATTCCAAGGAGCTAACTTTGATAACTGCTGTTTCAAGTCATAAATTGTCCAGATACTAAGATGGCCTCCAAAAAGTGAAATCAGCTGCAAGCACGAAGAAAGCCATTTCGTTTCCCGGTCATAAATCATTTACTGGCTTCAGTGTTTAAATGATATAAACAACTTGCTAGAGATCCACACAAGGGAAAAAAAAAGATGAAACCGATTTGCTTCGGTACGGAATTAATTGCCCTAAGGTTTGGTGAACAATATACCAGTCCCCGAGCTTGCACACGGCATCCTGGATTGACCGGAATCCATGAAGGGTAGAGGTAAAAGGAATGAGCTTGTATAAGGTAGATGATATTAAAGTAATGATAAACACGTGAAGGCATATTGCCGACCTCTGGATATTTCCGTCGAAATTGTGTCACCACATGTAAAGAAATTACGGACAGGTGAGCCAGAACTAGCCGTGCAGCAGCTTTTAAAAGAAATCCTCTAGAATCCTCGATGTCCCCTCTTATTCTCTATTTCACAGTAAAAATATGTGGCTGTTCTTATTTCATCCCCTGGATTATGGTGGTCTTAATGGATTTATAAATCAAAAGTTCAGAGTTGTTATTACTTTGTCTTAATACCTGAGATGATGCCATAAATGGAGAGATCACTCTTTAAATCTAAACGATTTCGGCAATTATCGATTGTTGTCCAGGTAATGAGAATGAAGTTATTAATACTTGTCCTTCAGCAAAATCTAGTATTTCATCGTAACAATATAAGGAAAGTAATTTGAGTAATTAATTGTGAAATGCTGAGCAAGAATAAAACTTATTGTCTTCTTGTCTTGTTCAGATGATTGCTGTTCATTACCACATGTTATCTTCATTTCGGAAATCACTCAAATAACCTTCGAGATCAATCTGTTTTGTGAATCATTAATGTTCTCATATAAAAACATAGGGATTTTGTCGCCATTCTGAAAGAAATTTTTCGCGCAAGCGCAATTGTGCATGTCCGCAATTTCTGGCCATGTTGACAAACGTAGCACTTCACAAATGACAAAAAATGAAAATTGTTTAACAAACATAATTAAACACTATTGGCAATTAAAGTAACTTGAAGAGAAAATTTCACAATTAACCTTCTCAGTTAAAGTCTACTCAAAAAGTTTCAGACTTGAGCGGGATTCGAAATCGTACGGGCTTCCGGGCTGAAAAATTTTTTTTCTAAACCTGTTCAACAAGTTCGCGGTAAATTCATTGTTTGATGAAATAAAGTGAGATACATAATAATCGTTAACCCTGTCCTAAGCCTAACCCTAAACATAAAACAGTATAAGAAAAAACCAAAAGAAGACATGTAGACACTTCAACAAAGCTATGCTTTAGGTAGGATTCGATCACATGGTTCCTGAGCGATGTTGTTAAGCAATACTCTCACCCTCAAGATAACGTCTTAATTCACCACATTTGGCCAAATTATATTTGAAGAATAATTTTATGTTTTATCTACGCTGTACAGGCTACAAAAAACTTTTGCACCCGGTAAAACCAGGACAGACGAGTTTGCATCCCGCTCAAGTCAATATTTCGAATTGACTATAGCAGTGTAGGTTAATCATTCTTTTAATTTGAGTGTTCAATGTTATTGATCATTAAACTGTGAAACCGCCACATATAATTGTGGAAAAGATCACAAAGTTAGTCTCCTTGCACGCGTAAGCCGGGAACTGTGATTCGCCAAAATTGTTGCATATGACTGAAGCGGCCAAATGAAAGCATTCCAAAGTGAATCCCGACAACTCATATCGACATTTGTTTAAAATTATGAAAATGCTTAGCTAGCGGTGGCAAATTACATGCATGGCTAGACTATCCATATTGAGAATGCATCATTTTGATTAGGTCATCCGTGCGAAAACAGCAGTGCGGCCTGCTAATGACTGAAAATTTTTTTTTGACATTGTTTTCTTAACCAAAAAAAAAAAATGCTGAAATAAAAATTAAAAAATTCCCCCAAAATATATATATTTATTTTTAATGAGGTAGCACAAGACTTTTTTTGAGGATGATGTAACGACATGAACGAGTTCTGCAGTTTTACTGTCGACCAAAAACCAGATAATATAAAAATGAAAGCAAAGAACGACAAACAAACCTCGGAAATATTTTGTGGAAAGAAGAACGAGAACTATAGAAAGTACAGGACGTACTTTTCTTGCAGTTAAACATTCTGATCTGTTCACTTTAAAAGACTCAAGAACGAAAAATGACGAACTGTATAAACCTACAGCAAGTCTCTTAAACAAAGTATTCAGCGGCATCTCAATGCAACGGGTTCGACAGAAAATTTGCTCAAGGGGGATAAACATAATTTTGCCGAATAGTTTTCAAACCCAGAAGTAAGTAGTTGCTGATCGAATAAGGAATCATTCACCAGCCACACCAGGTTTGAGCAAAACGAAAGCAAGCAATTCTTTTAGCCAAAGGAGAGTCGAACAGCTTTGCAGTATATTCCCTGGTGGATGTTAGCCTTGCATGTTGGTTTCCATGCTAGAAATAAATTCTTTCGACTAAGCTCTTATCCCTGATCTATATAAATGATCTTCCCCAAATAGAACTTGTAAAGTGCTGGTTTTTTGTCAGATGATAGTGTTCTCTTTCGAACGATTTCTACATTTGATAGCTGTGACCTTTTTCAGAGTGACCTGGAACTGGCTATCAATTGGGGTTATTTGTCTTTACTTTAACTTAAAGTGGAAAAATTTTTTGTCTTTTATGTCAGAATACAAAAAAATCCAGTTAAGACGGAGTGCAGATTTAATGGTAAAGCTTTAGAATCTGCTGGGAAGCATTGGCACCTAAGGATATGGGTTCAATCTACACTATCTTGGGATTATCATATTACTACCATCTGTGCAAAAGCTCGGCGTATAATATAGGGATTGATACGTAGGACATTTGGTTACAGGTCTGTTTGGTTACGGGAGTTGAGATAGATTTTAAAGTATTAGTCAGGCCTATGTAAGAGTGTAATTTTCGAGTGCGGAATACCTAATTGTCCAAACATATCAATGCGATTAAATCAATTCAGTGAAGAGCTACACGTCTAACATGTGGTCTAGAGTTACCCTAAGATGAAAAGCTTCGTAAATTAAAGTGGACGAATTTTGAATTGTGGTTAAAGTGTCTGTGTCTGGTCCAGTTGAATAAAATTAAATTTGGATATGGTCAAACAACATTTTTTGACCTAACAGGTGAATCCCGCACAAGATCTTGTTATAAATTCAAGTTGAGACCTCAACGTTCAAGGGCCAACTATTTAAAGTTTTCATTTTTTAATATATATGTAAATGCCTGGAATTCTTTGCCATCTCATATTGTTGAAACAAGGTCTCTAAGTAATTTCAAGGGAAAAATTACTTCTTTTCTAGTGTCAAATTTGTAAGGTATTGATGCATTATTTATATTTGATGAATTTAAATGACATGTAGTTATAAGTATGTACTAACCATGGAGAACAGTTTATAATATAGGAATTCAGTTTCCTCCATTTATCCGCCCTTCCTCTATACACTTTTGATCTTGTTATCTACAGTTAGTTACTTTAGTTTAATGTATTTTATTGTTTGGGAACGTTATATTAAATCACTGTATCATTAAATCATTGAGACCTACAAAAACTAATTATCACTACAGCTTTAGACCAAGAAGTTTCATCATTCTGAAGGCATGAGACTTAAAGGAGTGGAAAATAATATTGCGAAGAAATATAAGTTCTACTGAAGTGTCAATCAGTTTATAATGAAAATACATCAAAATAGAAACAACAGAAGTTTTCAGTGTAATAAAATAAAAAATGACCTTTTAGCAATTCTAGCAAGACACATGGACGTTGGAATTTAGGCCAGTCCTTAGCAAGTTGAAGGCTACATTAAAGTTCATTTGAGTCAGCGACCTGACGTGTACAAAGACTTTCGCTCTGTTTGACATTACAAAATTTGATTACGAATAATAATCCCCTATCTGCCAAAAAGGTGTTCACGAATCCAATGTCCACTAAATAATTTAAGGTAGCCATGATACACGTAGTCTTCGTGAATGTTTTCAATCTGAACTTTATATTTAGCTGTTTAAAAGATATCAAGTTATATTTCTCCGATACTTGAAAAATTTCAAATTATTAAAAAGTACTTTATTTGCTATGAATTTTGCTAAAATGGTGATAAGAAACAGTTCAAATCTAGATATGGGAAGCAGTGATGGTGATAAATTTTAATTTAAGACCAAAAAATGTACACATCATGGAATTTAGAATTTTGGCGATGTTCTGTTATGAAAGTAAATGAGTCAGACTTAAGGTTAAGATAATGTTCTTATTACACACGTTCTCAAGCTGTTCTCTCAGAAAAACTTCCTGAGTCCCTGACAGGAATCGAACCCGTAACCGTCTGATCACCGGTGAGATGCTCTAACCATTGAGTTACAAAGACTCAGATGATGAGCGAAGGTTAAATTCGTGTACTGGTTCGTATAGATGATAGACATATGTTCTGCTCAGCTCAAGATTCGAATGTGAATAGCCATGACAAGATAAATCACGACAAATAACAAAACATGTTAGTTTATACAAGCTTTACTGACGTTTCGTTGCTAACGCGCAACATTTTCAAAATGATATACATGATGGATAAGGTAAAGGTATAATTACGATATTTACAAGGTGTGAAAATTGATTAGCCAATGGGTGAGGAGAAAAGGTGTAAGAAAAGTAGAAGAGGAAGAGCGGAAGGAGAGAAGACTAATTAAAATAAAGCAAGCGGAACAGATATTGCCTTATTTTAATTAGTCTTCTCTCCTTCCGCTCTTCCTCTTCTACTTTTCTCACACCTTTTCTCCTCTCTCATTGGCTAATCAATTTTCACACCTTGTAAATATCGTAATTATATCCTTACCTTATCCATCATATATATCACTTTGAAATGTTGCGCGTTAGCAACGAAACGTCAGTAAAGCTTGTATAAACTAACATGTTTTGTTATTTGTCGTCATTTATCTTGTCATGGCTATTCACATTCGAATCTTGAGCTGGACATTAATATTCATCCTACGATTACGATTACCGCCTGGTAAATCCTTGGTCAATATGTACCGCCAGTCTGCAAGTCTCGATATGTCGTCTATTATTTTGGGGTTAATCAACCTACCACAATCACATCATTGATTAAAATAATGTGTTATAGCTTTAAGCTAACTCACTGTATAGACAAAACATTTAGAGTCAAATTCAGTCCTCTGATACTCAGTACTCTGGTTTTTCTTCGCATTTTATAGTTCGAAAGTTTTATATTGGTATTAATATTTAGATAGAGGTAACTTTTCTCAGTATTACCTTCTTCATTCCAGTTTTAGTTACCTTGGTACTGGATGAATTACAATACGGTATCACGAAGCAATTTATGGAAATGAAACTTTTTGAAGTAGACTAAATTTTTCGTAGCACATTTTGCTCCGAAATATGTATATTTGATAGCAGTATCACATAATTGAGAAAAATAAGGTTACATTCAGCATTTTCCACAGTTTCTAAAACGGTCACGTAATAAACTAAATGATTTAAGTTTTGTTCTACCAAAACTATTCTAGAAAAATTGCTATGTCTCTGTATCATAATTTGCAGTGCCATGACTATCCTTACTTTTGACATCTTTGGTGCATTCGCGTTTAAATCTTATTTACGAAAAGTAATAACACATTTGCTTTCTCTGTAGGTGAACGTCTGTGCAACGTTTGCAAGTGCTTCAATCATTCCATAGACTGTTCTGCAAGAAAGCTGTCTAACATGCCCTGGACCGAGTCGTCTTTTGAAAAAGATATGACAAGGTACACATGTTGTTAGGTTGCCTTCCATAAAACGTATGCTTAGGTCAGTTGCACTGAGAAAAAAGATTTACTAGAATAGACTCATTCAAATAATACGCCTTGTATACTCGTCGTTTAGGTATTTTTTCAAATCTGTGGTAGTTATTCTAACATTACAAGAGATTAATCGTAAGAGCTGTTAGTATTTCAACGAAATTCGAATGTAAATCAAATCATTTATGCAGAACAAATCCACAGCTCTCAAGGAATATCGCGCGACATGGACATCCACAGGGGTGCGCAAGAGGACACTTGCTCTCCTCCTAGAAATGCGGTTCCAAAATTTGTTTTAGGATATCTCTTAATACTTTAGCAGTAATTACATTCAAGTATACGGGAAGTGGCAAAAACGTTTTTCTAGAATCAGAAGAATTTACTATTGATAGTTTTGAGCGTCTTTTCTGACCCTTCTTTCATCCTTTCTGTCCGTGATAAACACATGAAGAGGTAAAGGAATCAAGGACAAGCTACTCTTCAGCACAGTGTACACCATGAGGGTGAATCTGAAAACTTACATTTTGTTAACTTTGTTCCGGTCGGCAGAAGCGTTTTGTGCTATTGTTCTATGACTGAAAAAAAAATCTGGGGAAACTTGTTTGGTTTTGAAAGTGAAGCAGTGGAACATACCACCATCTTGACTTGCTCTGGAAAGAATAAAAGTTACGTTAAACGGTTTCATGACTGAAGTTAAGCAATACGTCTTTACCTATTCATTACCTGGAAATATACTATCAGTGTATCATTAACGAAAATCTTGAAAATGTCACTCTAAGTTAAAATGTTTGCAAACAAAGCAATATTCATTAACATAGCAACAAAACCATTTGCGTGAGAATGCATTGAATTGCACCAACAGAAGACCATTTACACCATTCTACAATATTTTAGGGAAAATATAATCTTAAATACGCACGACATTTGTCCAGTTTGTTGCAGAGTCTGTTTAAGGTTTTATGCAGTCCTAACAGTAATGGACGCAGCAATCGTGTTGATATTTCGACTCTATCTCAGGGCCATTCTCAAACCAAAATAAAATTAGAAACATGGATAGCATTATCAACATACAAGATCAAGGATGAAATCATAACTAATTAATTCAAACGACGCTAACAGATCATGCAATAAAGCTATCTGAATTACGGAAAGAGAGAGAGTTCTTTGCTTCCTTTGATACAATTGTTCATTCAATAAATACACTCTTCAAGATTCTTTTCAGGCCGCTGAAGACATAATTTCCGTCCCTAAACATTTATTTTCAGAAGGTTACCGATATGCTTCGTTCGAAGTTGAGTCACTTTTTGCCAAATATTCCTAAACATAAAACAATTGATCTCATTTTAAAACGAATCTATGAGGACATTGCTATCCAAACCTCTCTAAAAAAGAGAACCTTAAAAAACTTATTCTAGACTGTTGCGCAAAAAGCACGTTTTCCTTTAACAACCAATTGTATGAACAAATAGGCGGTGTTTCCATGCGATCCTCATTGGGTCCGGCTCTTGCAAACATAATCCTTACTGAATTTGAAAAGCTTGTTTACGATTTAATAAAATCTGGTGTTATAAAATTTTATCGACGTTATGTTGACGACACTTTAGAAATTTTGAAATTAAATGATATTCCTTTTGTTCTTTCTAAATTGAATAGCTTCCACAAAAATTTAAAATTCAGTGCTGACACTTCTCAGACAATGACGTCCATTTCCTTCATTTAAAAATAATAGAAGATGGTAATGACGTTTACTGTAAGAACATTCATACCGGTCATTACACTCGTTCTTCAAGTTTCGAACCCTTTTCTCGCAAAACAATAAGGATAAAATCTTTGATCTTTCGTACTACTAAAATCTGCACCACTCTGGAATCACTTAACAAGTAAATTCATCAAATTAAAACTTTTATGTCATAGAATGGGTTTCCTTCCAAAATCCGAAACCTGATTGTTTCCAAAATCAAAAGTTAACAGTTACTTTGGTACACCGAAACATCTTGTAGTCCTTCTTATGACGACTACTTACTTAAAAGTTGGCTTAGACTATCCTATCTCGGCACAAAAGGGCAATCACTTGTTAAAAGTCTTAGGAAGAAAATTCTCCAGCATTTTATCGTTGAGGTAAACTTCATTGTTATTTATGAAACCAAGAAAAACGCTTTTTTTCTTTCAAATAAAGATAAAATACCAGGTCGTTCCTGGAAAAATGTTTATGAAATTTCTTGTCTTGAATGCAATCAAAATACATAAGCTAAACCGAACGCTGTATTCTGACTCGCTTAAACGAGCACTCCAAACACCTTGACACCACTGCGGTAGCGCCGCACTTTCTCAAATATACTGACGCACAATATCTTGCTAGTCTTGATACTCTTTACGACAACCTTAACTCTTCTTCTCACCCCAACCAAACATTAAGGAACTAACCTTTAATAATTTTAAAAACCGGCACACTTGAAAACATAAGAATTCTAATCAACTAGTAATACTCGAAGCACTTTTATTAAAACTTTGTAGTCCAGAGATGAACAATGGTATCAAAGCAAGCAAAGAACTTCCATCTTTCTGTAATTCTGATAGCTTTGTTGCATGATCTGTTAGAGTTGTTTGAATTAATTAGTGATTTCATTCTTGATCTTGTACATAGATAATGCTATTCATGTTTGTAACTTTATTTTGGTTTGAGAATGACTCTGAAATAGAGTCGAAGTATCACCACGATTGCTGCGTCTATTTTTCTTGTTACTTGAATATCTAGTTCCAGAATGACATTTTTCAGTTTTTGTTTTATTCTTTATATAGTTCGCAAAATTAGTGAACACACATAAACTTTCAAGTCTTAAAAAAACTTTTCGCGATCATAGGTTACAGTACGGAAAGCTTTGATTGAGAAGCTTAGATCGCAAAAACATTATTGTTTCCAATGACGTGAAGTTCATACGTTACGGCTAAGTGCTGTGAACTAAAGTTCGGTAACAGTTTGAAAAATACATGTTAAGTTTTCTTTCCATATAGCCATTAGTCTTGTACTGCAGAAGCTCTCTCTCTTTGATGAGTAGAATTGTCTAGCGTTGGTCAAAATGCAATAATAGAAGTTTTAGGCAGCGGTTAAAGAGTGAAATCGACTCTGCAACAAACTGGACAAATATTTTAGGTAATTGAAATTTTATTGTCCCTAATGAAATGTAGAATGGTGTTAATATTTTTCTGTTGACACTATTAATTGCTCTTTCATGCAAACGGCTGCCTATGTCCACTAATAAATGTTTTTATGCAGACAAAAGCGCAAATGAGTGCAATTGAGTTAATTAGCACGACTTTGGCGTTAATGACAGTATATTTTCTGGTAATGCACCGCAAAATGTGCAATAACATTGGGTCATTTACTCATTGCCGTTTAGTCAAATCCCTAATTGACCATTAAATGTGTGGAGGATTTGGATTTCGACGACCAGTGGGCGGATCCAGGTGGGAGCGGATCTGGTATATGCTGCTTAAAATCCATATAATTAGGATTTTAAAATAGGGAATAGATCTGGACGATAGATAAAGGACAAACAAGTAACTTTTCTTCTTCCCTCTTGACGTCACACAGTCTCAAGCACACCACATACCTTGGCTATCCCACTTGCCTTCTCCTAATAACAATCCTAAAGACACCAATGTCGAACCAGTGCCATTCTAGTACCATGAAAATCTAACATCGGAATGTGGGAGCGTATATATAAAGTAAGGTATATATATAACCTTAATTAATGATTGACGGCATTTTCTTTGTTATCCATAATCCTTTCTTCAACTTGCATACTCATTAAACAATCAAGTGTCTGATGGCCCGGGGAGGGAATTTGATATTCAGTAGGGAACAGAGGGCAGATGAATTAATTGAAATGTTTTGTTATAAATTCAAGGGATGTATGGTGATATTCCCGGGAATGTAAATGTATACATCCCTAGGAAATCATATACATGCCTTGAATTTATAGTTCGAAACCTTATTTAATTTACTGAACTCATTTCGATTAAATCTATAATTCCTCTGTATACAATTAATAATTTTAACCCTATACAAAGTATCTCTAACAATTTCAACATTTTCCCTTCTGAAGATACGCGAAAATCCTCCGAAACGATAATTGTACACTTCTTAAAAACAACGGGAACTTTCCCTTCGTGTTATCAGTTTGATAAACTTTCGTATTCTCAATGCAATCACTTCTTCCTATATCGATCGGTGAACTTTTTTTAACGGATTTATATTTCACATTATATAAGCCTTCCAATTCAGTTAAACAACGAACTAACTAAGCAGACTTAATTTTAATATTTGCAGTAATCCTAGATACATTCCATTTCTGCAGCTCTTCGTCGGTTACAAATGAAATGTTTCTCCCATCGTTCGAATTACATGTTGACGAATTGTCATCTTTTCATTTCTTTAATTAATGAGTCGTTCACAAGGCAACAAAAACATCTTTAATTTCAATGAAATTTGCAGCAAATATTTTGCTCCAAAAACACGGTGTTATAAGCTTATTAATTCAGAGCTCTCCTTACATGCGACTCGACCAAATTGTCATATCTCAGTATACATTAATTGCGCATGCAAGATGATCTCTCTATGTGTTGTTGTGACCGGCCATGTAATTAAACCCAGTTGTGTTTCATTTTGGAAACTTGTGTGTTTATTTATTCAAAGTACATTAGGATAATGGAAGTATATACATTACACACTGGCGACGAGGATTAAAGATTTCGTTTACAACGATCACATTGCGGTTAGGACTGCAATTGGGCATTTTGGAACCATTAGATGGTGTTGACTTTACAGATTACTGCGAACGCCTAAATTCTTACTTCGTGACTAATAACATTGGTCAAATGGCAGACGATGCTACTGAAGAGACAAAGCGAGTTGCAGATTGGGAAAAAGTTGCCACTACCATCTCTTTGATCAGTAAGAAAACATACAGTACACTACAAGATCTTTCTCTTCTAAATTTACTTGCTGATAAAACATACGACCAGCTTGTAGAAATCTTGAAAGGCTACAACAAACCCAAGGTAATCGAAGAGGGGGAGACCTACCGTTTCCATCACACTGTCGAAAGTGAAAATGAAAGCGTAACTGAGCACGCAAGCAAGTTAAAACGTTTAGTAGTGCATTGCAATTTTGGCCCCTACCTTACTAGAGCTTTAAGAGATCAATTTATTGGGGGAGTGCGATGCCAAACTACAAAGAAAAAATTACTGTCAGAAGACAGGACTTTCGAACAAGCCCTTGATGTTGCTCGAGCTGACGTGTTGGAAAAAAAAGAGTCTAAGTTACTACAGACAAATACAGACAAATCCAACTCAAAACTCCAAACAGTAAATACTGTCAACAAAAAGCACAACCCTATTCGAGATAACAGGAGCCAATCCACGCCAAAAACTCAAGCTGAAGGGAAAAATTGTTTTTGATGTGGATCCTCCCACGATAGGGCAGACAAGTATAGCCACACAAAAACTACTTGCAACTACTGCAAAAAATCAGAACACCTAGCTAAAGTCTGTTTCACGGAAAAGAAGCAAAGTAAAAAGAGTACCAAAGCACACCATGTTACTACTACATCTACTGGGGAAACAGTTCCAAGTGAAGCTCAAGAGACTTTTGACAATCAATTCACAGTCATCATCAGCGGACCCTGCTAATACATTATCCTTTCACAAACTTTTTGTTACAATTGAAGACAAGGAAGTTCCTATGGAAATTGACACTGGTAGTTCAGTGACATTGCTAAATTCTTCAGGTTTTTTTAAAATGGGAAATCAAATCGATACCCTCAAACCTCCAACTGTGATCCGAAAGGCTATATTGGGAACATTATCAATTGTTTTGTGGAAAAAGAGATGAATGCTAAAGTTGGAAATCAAGTGGGAAAACTTTTGATCCGTGTGGTAAAAGGGCCATCACTTCTAGGTTGTGACTTTATGTCTAAATTTACTTTACCTTGGTAGAAAATACCTTGGTAGAAACCGTCTTCCAACGCTCAATAGAAAACGTTTTAAGAGACGTAGAAAACGTTTTAAGAGACGTTCCAGGTTGCTGTGTTCCTATTGACGACATACTAGTTTCAGGGGACACTGATGAAGCCCACTTTGAGAACTTACATGCCATACTTCGGAGATTGCAAGAATGTGGACTTGAACTGAATCCTGACAAGTGCTTTTTTATGCTTGATGAGATTGTTTATCAAGGTACATTAATTTCAGCAGCTAGAATTTCGCCAACTAAAGAGAAAGTACAAGCTATACACAATGCTGACCCACCAACAAATGTTACAGAACTTCAATCATTTCTAGGTAGTGCTAATTTCTTTTTTAAATTTGTACCAGATTTTGTGAAAATTGTTTCACCTTCTAATGTAACTACTACGGAAAGAAATTCGTTGGAAATGGGGAAACCCTGAACAAGATGCTTTTGTAAACATCAAAGCTGCTTTATTCTTAAGATTCTGTATCACGACACTATGATTCGAATCCAGATCTAGTCCTGCAGTGCGACGCGTCCTCCATTGGAGTAGGAGCTACTTTATTGCAACCTAGAACTGACGGTACATTACAACCTGTGGCATACGCATCCAGGATATTAAACACAGCAGAACAAAACTATTCTCAAATCGAACGTGAGTCTTTAGCGACTGTTTTTGGAGTTATCAAGCTCCGTGAGCACTTACTAGGGAGACACTTCAAACTCTTTACAGTCTACAAACTGCTTATCACATTATTAGGGGAAAACAAGCCAGTCCCACATTTAGCCTCAGCCAGAATCAAGAGGTGGTCATTACTTCTAGCTGCGTACGATTATGCAATAGAATTCACTTCTGGGAACGATAATGTGTATGCAAACTTCTCGTCCAGGAAAACAATCAACGGTAAACCTTCGTCACAAGAAAAGGTAACTGTAAACGTCATGTTTATTCAGGGAGACCAGATCGTAAAGGTAAAAATGATGACTCAGGAAACCAAAAACGATCCTGTGCTGAGAGAAGTTATACACTACACTAAAAAGGCCTGGCTGGAAAAACAGAAGAACGGGTCCAACCCTATTACAACAAAAGACTAGAACTCACCCATGAGGATGGAGTACTATTATTGAACTCTCGAATGGTTATACAACAATCACTACGTACCATTCTCCTCAAAGGTCCACAAGCCGAACACCTAGGCATGGTGAAAATGTAACAACTAGCACGATAGTATTTATTGTGGCCAAGACTAGACAAAGAAATAGAAGAGACAAGTTATGCACCACTTGCCAAGAAACCGCCTAAGACCCACTTTCATCTCAACGTGCCTCATGGTCATGGCCACCTAGTCCATGGAAGAGTCTACACCTGTATTTTGCTGGTCCATAAGAAGTTCCGCCAACACAATTGCAGCTTTAAGACATGATTTTAGTTATTTTGGATTCCCGGAACATCTTATTAATGACAATGGAACACAATTTACAAGTGTCGAATTCCAGAAGTTCTCGAAGGGAATGATATACAACATACACTCACCGGACCGGGACACCCTGCAATCAACGGACTAGCGGAACGCTACGTAGGGGAATTCAAAGATAAGCTAGGGTCCTTACAGACGAAGTTAGACAGGTTCTTACTAACACTAGGAGCAACTCCTACAGCATTAGGAAAATCACCATCTGAATTAATTATAAACAGACAACCAAGAATTAGACTGAGTGCTCTAAGAGCAAAGACTACGAAACAGGAAGTTAAAGTATTCAAAGGTAATCTTGACAAGCCAAAATTTATACTAGACCAACCAGTTTTTGTGCGCAATTTTGGGAACGGAGCAAAGTGGATTCCGGGTAAAATTATTCGAATAATCAGTCCAAGAAATTTTAAGATTGAAGTTTGAGACACCTTGTGGGAACGACATGAAGAACAACTACGCCATAGGTTAATACCGGAAAACAATGCTAAGAGCAAATTTGTGAACCCCACGTATCAGGGCAAAATGAAATGGCCAATCCAATAAACAATGAAATACCAGTTCCAATTCCACCACTCACACCTACCAAGAACACTGAGTCAAGTAAAAGTACTCAAGAAATTGATACTCCAGAAATAGATCCTGAACCGACTACGCCACCAAGACCACAACACGCTGATAGGCAAGACCTAAGTACAACCCCTCTACCCGAAGAACCAACAAGGAGATACCCCATCAGGAATCGAAAACAACCCCTGAGATACTTTTTTCCAACAGTTTTTTAACATTTTGATCAAGACACTCTTGAGACATTTTTTCAGTTAAATTCTTAATACTACTGTATAAATACTTAGTCTAGTTCGCCTCTTTAAAATTGGGTATTTGTCATATCTCAGTATACATTATTCGCGCATGCTTGGATGCAAAATGATCTCTCCATGTGATTCGCCATGTAATTAAACCCAGTTGTGTTTCGTTTTGGGAACTTGTGTGTTTATTTATTCAAAGTACATTCGGATAATTGAAGTCTATACATTACACAAATGCAAGTAACTCCGATCATCTGTAAGAAACCCTCCAGTAAAAGAGGTGCATTAATATTAAAAATCGTTACTTGTAAAATCCTTCAAGCGAAATACATTAATCTTTTGTTAAATGCCAATCAACCATTTTATATCAGTCCAATGTGTATACATTCACATACCAAAACATCTTTTCCCAAATGGAATCTTTATGTTAGAAAATACAGGTAATCATGAAATAAGTTAGTTAAAGCCCCCGAACGTCGGCTTTGCACCGGATACAGCCCTCGTGATGTATCTGGCGTAAAGCCTCCGTTGTCGGACTTTAAATGTTACATAAGTATTATGGAATGTGGTGACAGAATTGAACCCATAACCTCCTGGCAGACAAAGATATGCTGCAATCATTGAGCAACACGAATGCTGAAGATTGAGCGGTAGTTACCAACAATTACTAATACATTAAGATAACTATTTTCAATGTGGGAGCTTGGAGATACACATGGTGAACGTTGGACATTCGTCTAGTCCAAACCTCAGGAAAACGATTACCAAGCCCCAGACGGGAATCCAACTCGCTACCTTTTGATGATTAGGGAGAACTTTAACTATTGAGCTATACCGAGACTTAAGCCTATTTTCCACTAAGCTGAATTTTTCGCTCGAAATGCATGTTCCGCCGGCAAATTTTCCGAGCGAAAACGCATCTTCAATTTCCACATACGCTCAGCGGCGATAGGAAAATAGAGCCCGCCAAATTTGAAAGATCAAACAACATAGACGGCGCCCATAAGACGACAACATTTGCAAAGGCTATTAATTTTAATTTTACTTCGAAGGAGACTTCGCCGTCAAGATGAGAGGTACAAGGAAAGGTTTTGAGTGCAAAAAATATACGAGCAACGCAACTTTGTGGTGGTTTTTGTTGGGCTGAACAAAAACAATTCGTTTAAAGAATTTACATCCAGTGTACTCAGTCTATCCACACTTTGAGAATTTCCTGACAAGCGAAGCAATTCTTTTAACGAGTTAATACCAAAGGTACTCATGCGAGCATCACCTTCCATGTTGTTTTCCTTTTCTTGCAATCTGATTGGTTATTTCACTTAAGCGGAATTGCGGAGGCGGAAAAAGTCGTATCGTTTTCAACTTTATTGCGACAACGCCAATGCTGCCAAGCGGAAAAATAGCTACTGCGCATGCCCAATATTGATTTTCGGGCGGAAAATGCATTCCTACCGAAAAATTTCGCCTAGTGGAAAATAGGCTTTAGACGAACAAAAGTGCACGTTCGAAATATGTACTGTTTATGAGGCAGACACAATATGATAATGTGTTCATTAAATGTCGGTGCTTGGAGATATTCAATATAGTCCGAATGAACATCAGTCGTTGCATATCGTGGATAGCTGCTACATAAACAGTACATATGTCAAACTTGCAACTTAGCTCACCAGTTGCATCTCGGCAGTGCTATGGCTACCGCAACCCACCGGTGATCAAAAGATTGCGGGTTGGATCACCGTCTGGGCGATGAAATTGTTTTCAAAGAGGTTTGAATTTGACGAACATGCAGAGATCACCCTTAATTTCATGTTGAAAATGATGATGTGAGATATGTGTACTTAGGTGTGTTCAATCCTCAAAACAATTCATATTACTTCAACATGAATGATTTATTTTTGTGAGTTCTTTGTCCAGTCTGATTCTTCAACAGCGACTTTGATCTTTTCGAAATTCCTTGTGGTGTTGCAAACCTTCAAATTTAAGATTTTGGGGCGTTTCCGGTCCCAATCCTTTTTCCAATGGGAATTGTTGATCCACTGTGTGAATCTGAACTTAGAAATAAAATACCTTACTTGGACATGAGTGTCTACTTTGGTAATAGACAGTCTCTAATTCGAATGAATAAGTATTCTTGTTAAGATTCCTGAATTTGTTTTTTTATATCCTTGGTGGATAGAGATCGTTCCATAACAAGTGTGGCATAGAACCAGCGCTTATTGCTCTTTTAGATTCCCTTTAATATCTGTAATCTATTTCCTAAAGAGGAAAACCCAGGATGTCATGAATTCGTGCAATGAGTACTTTTAAAAAATTTTGTAATTGAATTAAGAGAAAAACCATTCAATGTTACATAATCAAAATTAATTTCTTATTGTTTTTAAGGTGATGAGCTTTGTTTCACAATAGCTCGACAGCAAATGGAGTTGTTGATACAACGTCTAGATCTACCTGGCTTTACTGATATATCCCCAGTGACGATAAGTTACTACATGAACCAGTCAATTCCAATTATCCATAAAGTTTTCGCTTAAATCTAACTTTGATTTAGTTGTTATTACGAGCTAGTCACACACTTTTGGACAATTTCAATGTGGCATCCTCCCTGAACTTTTGACAATAATAATAATAATAATAATAATATAATAATGGGCACTGGAGTAGGACAAGCACAGCTTTAGCCTACTACAGGAATGTGGACGCTCCGCCCACCAGAGTCCGGGGTGGCAACTTTGGCAAGTGCCAGCAACCTCTTAGCCAAGGGTAGATAAGACTCTTTAGCCATGGATGGCAACTTATCCAGGAGAAGGAAACTCTGACATAAAATCAGAAGTATGTAGGCAGAAGATTGATTCAGAGCCAGTGACCTCCATAAAACGAGCAGGCTTTGATGAGATGACCTAGGGAGTGGTGTCCCTGCCTTGCCAGCCACGTAGAGAGGTAGCCGAAAGCCTCAGCTTGACTTAAATGGCTGGCAGCTGCAAGTACACTAACTTCAGGTGTTGGCAAACCTGCCCTGTCAGCCCAAGGACTAGAAGAAAATCTGTACAGCAAGCTGATGCCCCTGACCTTAGTTGGTTGAGGTTGAACCAGCCTTAAATGCTGAAACAGATCTGCACTAGTGTAAGAATAAAACAATATTCATACTTAACACTTGCAGTGGCACGCCTAAACTGACCTTAACTGGTTGGAAGTGCAAGAGCGTACTGTTAAGGTCAAACTGGATATAAGCATTGGGGAGTACTTTCAGGGACTTTAAAGGGGCTGTACATCCCTTACTCCTTTCCCCACAAGTTCCCTGAAATGTGCAATGTCTGTTGCGGCCTTACCTGGAGGGATGCTGGGAGTCAGTAGCAGGCTGAGACCCCTTCCACTGTCCTTAGTTGGGTGGTGTGCGAGTTGTAATAATAATAATAATAATAATAATAATAACAACAATAATCTTAATAATACGCTAATTAATCATCATCATAATTATAGTAGTCTGGAAGTAATAACTTTTATAATCATCATCATCATTATCATACTAATATAGTGATAAATATCCCGGTAAACTAATACTTTCTTGTCAGGAGGATAAGCTTCTTACCTTCATGACTCCAAGAGCTGTGCCGGCGTGAGATTAAGTTCTTGGTTGGATAACCCACACCAGGTGGGTCAAACGATAGAAGTTGGACTAAAACTAATCCGAAAGGAGGTGACCCCTTTAAGCCTTTGATGGCATACCTCTATGCGAAGGACTTTTGGTAAAAGATGTCCAGTTAGCTCTAATTCAGATGTAATGGTGATATCGCTCAGCTGTTCTCTTGTCATTACCTTGTTTTCCCCATTACTTATACACTCTGCTACTGTGTTATACTTTGTGTTCTTGCTTCACTTCCCACTCCAAAATTTTATACTCTTGTTTGCATGACGTATAACATCCTTGGTACTCTTCAGAATCTCTAACTTCTCAAATAATCAGCTCTTATCGTTCTTAAAGAGTCTCTTTAGCTTAAACCTGTTAATTCTGTTTTCACAACTCTTAATCTTTGGATTGCACTAATGATTATTTGCTTCAAACATCTCTCAATCCACTCTTCCTCAAATACACTGGCTACCTTAAATCCCTTCTATCTTCCTTTATCTTTCCTTCTGGTCATTTCCACCATATTTCTGTTTTCTTGTACCCATTACTAGTTCTCTTTTGTAACGACGCTTGATGAGGGTCTGAGAAAGTTATTCAATTCTTAAGAGCTTCTCACAATGAAATGCTATGCTACATTGCACCATTTCCTTAGTTTAATCTTCTAATTTCCTTTGATCAGTACCTCGTAAATATGCTGGTCTACTCTCACGTCCAAAGCTAAGTTTTTTCAATCACCTAGTCAAGTATTTTTACGATATCTGTCTCAACTATATAATGCAATCAGCCCGCATACTTTCCAAGATAAACGTCTTTGTAGTTTTGTGATTTTCATTTCTTTTAATTTTTGTGTGTTCGAAAATTTGAATCTCTATTTAGTCATGATGTTCTGGGTTTTCAATTATCCGTATAACATCTTCGACTTTGAGTTCAAATAACTTATAAATGGCTTTTATTGCCCTTAATCTAACATGTTAACACATGTCAGATTGCTAGCTGGACAATCTAGCTGTCAATCTTACGTGTGTTAACATCCGACTATGTTAATTTCGTTGTTAATAACCGATGACATCATTCTTGTAATTGTATATATATACATATACTGCTTCCAAAACTTCTCGTTAGCAAAACAACAGTTATAATTTCAAAAACACGAGAATACTTTTTTAAGACATGTTTCAGCAAGACTTATGCCATCTTCAGTTTACAAAGGGATGTTTGTAAGGCTTTAAATAGGAATTGTAGTATGAGTAAATTAGCGGCGTTTGTTGAGGTTATACACTATCTAAAATATAAAAAACAAGCTTCTCGACGTTTCGAGCGAAGGCCCTTCATCCGGAGATTAGTAGCATGGAATACATAAAAACAAGTGGGCTTTTATAGTAAAACTAATAAAAGTGTGTCACGTGAAAAAAATGAACCAATAGAATGAATGTGGTCAAAACAAACACAAAACAATGAAAGGGTAAAGCACATGACAAATTATATGTGTAAATAGACAGCAAAACGGGCGAAAAATAGCGCGTGGATAGAAAATAATAATGTGGGATGGCGAAGGAAGGTGTGATGATGAAATGAAGTGTATTGAGAGCTAAATGTAAGAAAATCGCTAGTTGATACCATGCGGGTGGAGTGTTCCAAGTTTGGAAATGAGACGCATTTCCTGATTTTTGCGGCTATCATTGCTACCGGAAACAGGAACTAAAGTTCGAATTTGCATATCGGAAAGACTGTGATTAACACTGTTAAAGTGCTGGGCAACAGGCTGATTAGCATCGTTCTTAGTAACAGCACGACGATGCTCCCCAAACCTGTCTCTCAAAACTCTTCCAGTTTTTCCAATGTAGAACATGCCACATTTACTTCATGAGATGCAGTAAATGAGATGTGAGGAGGAACAAGTGAAGTGGTGCTTGACAGTGAACTTAGATTTTGGCGCCAAAATTGTTATGGAGGAATTTATGAAACTACAGGTTTTGCAATTCTTGATGCCACAGGGAAATGTGCCCTTGGGAGACGACATATCCAGTGGTAGGGAACTATGAACTAGGGATGTGCGGAAAAGAGACTAGAGGCTTATCAGGGAAAATGGAAGATGTTTCAGGGTGATTCTTTGGGATATGGAAGTTCTTGCGTATGACATCCCTTACTTTGAAATTGAAGGGATGGTAAGTGAGCACTAAGGGGATATTTTTTTAAACATTGACTACAGAGTCTGTGAAGGTATCCGAACGGGGAATCTGGGCAACCTTGGTTAAGGCAGTCTCGAGAAGGGGGGTGGGATAGCCTCGCTGGACAAAAAAGTTTCTCATTTCTAAACTTTTGGTCTGAAAATCTTCATCTTCACTGCAAAGGCGGCGAAGACGAAGAAACCTGGAGAAAAGGATCGACCTTTTGGTGTGGTAGGGGTGGGAAGGGGAATAAAGGAGATAACTATGGGAGTCAGTGGGCTTGTAGAACATAGAGGTGGTGAGTTTATTGCCATTGATGGAAACAAGTATATCTAAGAACGATATACTGGTCTCACTGATCTCCCATGTGAATTGGAGTGAGGAACAGAAACCATTAACAAGGTTAATGAACCGCTCCAAACCGACACGGGAACATGATGCTGTGCCATAGATATACTTGTTTCCATCAATATACTAAGATATAGTTAATCTTAGTTAATCAATATACTAAGATGATTAGTTAATTTATTCATACTATAATATCCTATTTAAAGCCTAACAAACATCACTTTGTAAACTGAAGATGGCATAAGTCTTGCTGAAACATGATTTGAAAAAGTATTCTCGTGTTTTTGAAATTTAGATATATATATATATATAACTTAGTTAGCTTTTGTAAATCACTAAGTCTGATGATGATTCTGAAATAAAGCCGAAATATTACCGTTTTCAATTTGTCTGTTTCTTGTTCTAACTTAAATATATCGAGTCACAAGATGACATTTTTCGGTCCATGCTTTATCCTTTACTTTTTTCAAATTGTCCTCTGGTTGTGGTTTTAAAGAAAAGATTACACGGTATTTTAAAGTGTTTTGCTAACAGTAAGTGAACCAAGTTAACTCAACAAATAATTAGAAAAAAATGAATATAGGCTCAACATATTCTTGAACGTAAAAATTCTAAATCTGGGAGGCTGGAGACAGGAAATATCCAGAACGTCATGCACGCCTTTTAAAGGTGCGGATGTGATATCAGTTGATATGACCAGCAGAAAAGAAGTATCGAAAACGTTGAATCCCGATGACCCAAAAAGCAAAAGAATTTGATGGCGTTGCCATCTATCTTGTTGCTGTCAACCAAAGTCTATCGAGGGACTTGGACTTGGGCACCGGTTACATTGACGCAAACAAAGAGTACTTCATAAACTTCTCAAATGAACCGTCCTTCACGCAAGTTTAATACCAAAAGTAATACGCCTCAATAGAGGTTGAGAACTGAGATTTGACAAAACTTAATGAAGACCTCAAAGAAGAAAATGAAGTCATTAAACAGCGCCTAAACACCATGACCCTTGCAATGTCGTATTTAAACAAAAAAAACTGAAGATACAGACAACGAGAGGAACAGTGCAGTAACAGCATTGAAAATATTGAACGAAGAACAACATCGCATTTCCAGAGGTCACTCATCGCCGGACATATTAGATGAACGAGAACTCTCGTCAATATAGAAAACTAAAACTTCTAGGAAAAATATCACTGAATCTTTCGGCTTACAGATAGCGAGCGATGTAATCAACTTGGAAGATAAATTAGGCAGTCAAGCTTCCCATGCTCACGGCTTGAAGACAAGCAATCTCGTCTAGTATTGAGCAAAATATCCGCAGAAAACAATGATGAAGAACGCGGGCACCGTGACAGAGAAAATCCAACGACCACTGTAATGGGTGATTCGAGCCAAAAAAACAACCTAAATAATGATGAATAATGTGGTGTTAATCTTAGAGATAATCCAATAGTTGTTGCAGTGGGAGACTCGATGTTAAAGCATCTGAAACTGCAAAAAGTAAGTAAATCTACTTGTACTGAAACGTTTATGAAGTCATTTTCTGGAGCTACAACACGAGATATGAAAGACTACGTCAGACCGGTACAAAGACGTAACCCAGAAAAAGTTATCCTTCAAATTGGAACAAACGATATTCCAACTAAAGAAGCGTCGGTAATCTTGTAAGGAGAACATTTCTAATGACATTAAGAGAACTAATCCAAAAACAACGATTTCAGTATCTGAAATTATTACCAGACAAGACAATTGCTTATTCCAAGTAAAAGTTAAGGAGGTAAACAAATTATTAAAATCTTATTTTTAGCAAAATATAAATTAGCATTTTAAGTAATGGTAACATTAATAAAAGTGCCCTTAATCGCTATGTGTTTAATTTGAGTCCGTCTGGTGCGTCATTATTAGCCAGAAATATTGTTAACTATATTAAGTAAAAGTTAATCAATGATCACGAGTGTGACAAAAGATTTAACATAGCAAGTGAAACTTAACGGCCACGACGAGCCGTTGGCCTGGACTGGGTGTTCAAGTATCACTAGTGATGTTAATCTCTTTATCACACGAGTGAACATCGATTAACCACCTTATCTCATTACTCACCCACAATGGAATACCTTTTTCTTTCTCCAGTTTAAGATCGAAGGGACGTTGGTAGTAAGAAATTAAGATATTCACTCATCACTATGCGATAAGCGTTTATAACAGTGATTTCAAAGGATAGCAGTGTGATAAGTCGTTATCACAATCTTGAATACTAATGAGTGGAGGAAAGGATTTAACGCTCCTGTTGAAACAATGAATTGTGGGTGTGTCATGAGATAAGGCATTTTAATACGAATGATTCCATGCTTTGACCGAGCAATTTCCGAAATACCCCCTTAGAAAAATCTAAATTTAAGTAATAGTTTTTCATCCTTTAGGAACAGTTTAGACACTCAGTAACCTTCCACCAATGTGTTCGATAATCTAAGGAAATTGAAAGGCTTCAGGGTTTTCCATCAAAATATCGCATCTCTTAACAAATATGTCGATCAATTAAAATATTAATTTAAAGGATGAGGCACTTGATATATCAAGCAAAAAATGAAACCAGATTAGATGAGTCGATAAGGAATACTAGAATAAAAATAAATGGCTATGAAATTGTCAGAAAAGATAGAAATAGAGATGGAGGAGGCTTAGCAATCTACTACAGAAGCGATCTAAATATTAAAATTACATCTGATTTGATCTCTGGTGACATCGAGGCAATCCGCGTTGAAGTGACTGGGGCAAAGACAAAACCCTTCATTATTACATCTGTGCCAAGGCCACCAAATTCAAGAATCGATATGCTGGAGAAGTTAGAAAATTTTGTTAAAAACATCGATGCAGAAAAAAATAAAATTTGATATTAGGAGATTTACATTGTGACGTTTTATCGTCAGTACCAAGTAAGCATACAAAGCGATTTTTAGATGTCAGAAATTTATTTCAGTTTAAACATTTAATAACATAAAGAACTCACGCGAGTTACTGAGAGGGCAGAATTGCTAATAGATTTAATATTAACTATTGATGACAAAAGAATTGCCGAATCGGAAGTCATGTATATAAGAATCAGTGATCACAGTCTATATACGCTTGTAGGAAACTAGCACTTACTAAAAGTAGGCCTAATACTATAGAAACTAGAAATTTGAAGTCCTTCAACCCTACTCTATTTAATGCAGATTTAACAGAAACCTTAACGATTAATGATTGGGAATCTCAAAATCCCAACGTTAACTGGATAAAGCTCAAAAAAAATATTAAATCAATTGCTGAACTTCACGTACCAACTTGAGTTACAAGAGTGAAAGTCAATATACACTGTGGTTGAAAGAGGAAATTAAAAAAGTAATGAATAAGCTGAATTTACTGAACAAGAAAGCCGTCAGAACTAAATCTGAAGCTTACTGCAAAACATATAAAGAGGCAAAAAACAGCGTTAGTAAAATTATACGTTATTCGAAAAAGGAATATTATAAAACCAATATTGAAAATAATAAAGGGAGTCTAAAGAGAATGTGGAAACACAATCAATTAATTAGAATGAATTCGTATTTTGCCTTGGTAAAAACGGAACATAAGACATTGTGCAAGAATATGGAGATCACTCAAGAAGTTAATAATTATTTTTTTAATTGTTGGCAATAATTTGTCTGTAAATATTACATAGATTGACTGTAGTTCTGAGCAATATGTTACGCAAGCATCATCAGAGTTGTTTTTTTCCAACACATTTCGATGTCCGAAGTTTTAATAGCTCTAAGCAAAGTCAATTTCCCTAAATTGTCGGGACCTGACTAAATACCTGATTACTTAAAGATTCAAAAAGACAGTTGTTCCATGTTTAAGGTACATATTTAATCATTGGGTTATGCAACATTAATCAAGTAATATTATCACATAGAACTATTTTCCTCAGGGGAAAAATCTCGGACCACTTCTCTTCTTGTTATATATAAACGACTTGCCGAATCGTCAAGAAAAATCAAATCCATCAAAGCATGCAGATGATACAAACCTTACTGCCTCAGAAAGAATAGTTACAGATTTAGAAAAAAAGTTTAAACAGTGAATTGGACAAAGTTTCTCAGTAGCTTAAAAACTTACAAATTGTCGTTAAACGAAAAAAACCGAGTATATGATAATAAGATCACATAAAAGACTACCTAAAATTACCAATAATCATCAAGTTGTTATTGGTAATGAAAGGATAAAGCGAATCTGCACCATCAAAAACTTAGGAGTAATTATTGATGAAAAGCTAAACAAGGAGGCTGAAATTGAAAACATCAGTAAGGAAGTTTATAAAGGAGTAGAAAAAATCAAAAAAGTCAAACCGATTTTAATGGTTTACTCATGGTTGACAACTTCAGTTTGACTACTTTACATTGGTGTGGGGCAACTGCAATAGAACTTTGAAAGAAAAATTTCAAAAACTACAGAATAGGACTGCAAGAGTGATAACATGTGACGACAGTGATGTCCCGTCTGAAACAATATTGTCTAAAAGTCAATGGAAACCTCTCGAAAAAGGAGGGAAATCAAAACCATCTCATACATGTCAAATGTTTTAAAAAGGAATTGCCCTATAAGTATTTCAAAATTGTTCACTCTTGTAAAAAATGAGACCTATAACCTTAGGAGTAACAACTAAATGCTTATGTTGTCAAAGTCTAAAACGAATGACATAAAAAACAGCTTTAGTTACGCAACAGCCAAGACATGGAATACAAATTTGTGAATACACGTTTGTAAATAGTTAATTCATATTTAGTAGTAAACGTATTTTAAACGATCTATATTGCAAATAATTTTTTACACTTCTAAGAATATTTCATTTAACACCAGTCAATGTATCTTAAACTATCCATATTGAAAATACATTTCTACATTTCTAAACTTGTTTTATCTTCTTATTTTTGATATTTGAGAACTTAGAACACACGGCCTTATGAAAAACAACCTTTCATGGATGATAAGCTACCGTGCATAAGTAATTTTTAATAAATAAATAGATAAATGAATTAAGTGAACTACAAGGATAAGAAACTGGGAACCAGACAGAAAATACTGAATGATTTACTTCGGCCCGGGAATAAACAGCTACAGAGGGACAAACACAAGAGCGGAACGAAAAATGCACGATAAACTGTCGAAGTAGTTAAGATGTCAAATATCATGATCGACGAAATCACCGATTCGGTAACCGACAAAATTCACACGGAGCTGCACAAATATACTGAACAAATTGATAGTCTACATGCGCTTACTTGATTTTATGACTTTTTTGATTGTTCGCTTATTCGAGGGCAACACTTATTAAAACTAATTGAAAGGAGCGATTCTGGAAAAAATGCAACAACTTTTTGCTTCTTATATCGAAAACCTACAAAAGAAAGAAAACGAAACCCACCTTATAGTATCGTCACTGTTAATGTCACTATCTTCTCTACAATCAGATTTAAATCTGTTTGAGTTCAAGCAGCTGCACCGGGGGATTAACTTTATCTACATCACTGGGATTAAGTGACACATCCTTCTTCAGTGAGGTGCTTATATTATTAGAGGACGGCGCTTATTTCAATAATTCTGTTTTCCTGTGAGATGCTCATTGGGGGGCTGCACTTGTTTGAGGGCGGTACATATTGGAATAAGTATAGTAACTTTATTAACTCCAAATCGAAACAATTTCTTATCAGATATACCCTAATAATAGTATAATTGATATGCATTGTTGTCTCGTTTCATATGCAATTATGATTATTTTAAGGCTGGACTTATCCAACAACAAGATAATAAGAATAGGGGATGGATTGTTAAAAAAGTTTTCGGGGTTGAAAAACTTGTAAGTAAATTTTAAACTAGAAATATACGATATAATTGCAAATTTTTTCTTCAACGGAAAGCACATATAAGAGGGGAGGCTTAATGTAGGCAGGCGTCTACAGAAGTCAAAGTCATTAAATATTTATCACTTAACAATAGAGTTTAATTTCGTTTCTTCTACGAGATGTAGAAACATTGGTATAATATTTGATATCGATAGAATATCTTGTCATATTAAGGGAATATCTTGTGATATTAATAGAATGCCTAGTGAAACAACTTTTCCATCTTTTGTTCAGAAGTATTTAACGTTTTTTTCCCCGATTGTCAATCATTTTGTTAGAGGCTTTCTGCTAAACAAAATCAATTTGCATAAAATATATTTGGCTTTCTATACTAGTTCAAATCATGAATCAATTTTTCAATTTTACTACATATGGAGCGTTGCATGCGTAAAAAAATAGATTCTCTGATGACTGAAAAGGGGGATGATCTGCATTAACATTTATTAATTTGGAATAAAAATTTAAGAAATTTTTATATTTTCTTTTCTTCCATAGGGATTTGTCATCCAATTTAATCTCTGATGTAAAAGAGAATTCTCTGGAATTTTTGAACAAATTAATATGTCTGTAAGTTGATATTAGCGACCATTATAAAGAATGCACGAGGTTTTATGAAGGAGGAAAAATATGTTACACGGAATTCAGGACATCCATCTGTTTGATCTGAAGGTGCAATTTCTTAATGTTCAATTTATTAGCACATGGTAATGAACGACATTCAATTGAAAATTTTCATTGCAAATAAAAATTTAATCGCTTCGCATGCTTGTGGAACATTCAACATCAAGAAATTACAAAGCAAACTTTAAGAAACACAAAATTGAAATTAACAAACAAAAGCTATCTTCTCCGTAAATTTTATAAACGAAACCACAGTTTGTTTTTTTCTCCTTCAGATTTTTATTGAAAGTTTGGGTGTTATCTTGCCACCTGATTGATTCTGAGGCACAAAAACCATAGTACTAAAGACGTTTGAGAACTTATTTGAAAACCTTCAAAATTTCCCTGAAGCAAATTCAATACAAAGTTTCATCCTTTAAAGTGCGGTCACACGAACTAGGCATAATAAATTTCGTGGCCGAGAGAATTAAATCGCGCAAAATGTTTGGGAATTAGAACACTTGTATGCATGAATAGGGTAAGAGGTATTATTATCAAGGTGTGGAGTAGTTATTTAACCTTGATTAGTTGCTACAGAAATGATTTTGCATCATTAAATACAGGTGCTTTTTACTAATGCTGTAAACTTGGGCATTTAGGAATTTGAAATGATGTATGATAAAAAATGAGCCCAGATTATTTTTCATTCTCAAAACTACATGAAGCCGATATCCTAAATTTGTCAAACAAAGAACCAGTAGACATCCTTGTTGGCGATACAGTTTTGCTTTTCGAAAACGGTTAATGCCATCTATAATGGGCGATGCCATCTTAATGTTCTCGCCATCCCCAAATGTACCCTTCGCACCCTAGCTGTATCAAATCGTATCAACCAGAAACGCGCTCAAAATCTTTTACCTGTTTTCTTTCTTTGAATTTAAATTCAACGAAGGATTATCTGGCTCACCTCACCCAAACCCGAAACCCTAACCTAATCGTCCCTGTAGCGGGTTAGCTGCTTCGCTTCTACCCTAGCTTGACCACTAGTCGTTATACTACATTAGTTTTAACATTCTGATTATACAAAAACTCGAAAAAAATAAGACACTGCAGAGTAGAAAAAAATAGTGTGAAAGAAAAACAAAGAAAATAAATGAAAGCTCGATTTAGCCACGGATGCGAACCCACAGTCTACCAGTACCTTTTGGACACACTAACCACTACACTAAGTTTGCAGGTGAATTTTTCCTCGGCTAAAAATGCCAATTTAAAAAACATCACATCATTTAGTGATTGTCCTGAGCATATACTTGGAGAACCCGAAAACGTTAGCATGTCAACGATCGTTATAAATTGCAAAGACCTTTTATGACTTTGTCCATCTGTTACTTTTAATCTGAACTATAAAAATGTTTGGACTTAGCTGGAAGACGTAAGTGATTAAAAATACCAATATATTAGTAAAACCTAATTCAGATAAAT